>CM059189.1:19476560-19739454 GCA_030323885.1 Branchipolynoe longqiensis | reverse complement strand
GTTAATACCTCAGGTGTTTTTTTTGACTACATGAAGTAGTTTGAGTAAGTAGGTTGTTAGTAATGATGGGATAAACAATGCTTGGAGGATTGTACGTTTCAGTCATTTAGTAGTCTAGAACAGACTTTATTAGTGTCTATGTTTGTACAAAGACCCCATAATACCAAGACAGCTCACTCAGCCTGTACTGTGTAATCAAAATGATCAAACCCACCACGTGGTGCGCTGGCCGTTCCCCCGGCTAAACAGATACCACAATATATGCACAAATGAATATATGAATGTGAAAGCTGTGTGACGATGGCGACGATGATGTGTGCCTGTTCATAGCAATCCGATATTGATGTGTATTCACGCTTACCCGCCTCATGCATGATATAACCGTATGTGTTTACATGTGAAACACCAACCAGCAGCTGGGTCAATCAAACCCACCACAAGTTGGCACCGCAAAATTTACATCACATGGGAGAGATAGGGAGTGAGCCGTCCCAGTACCATAGGGCCCCCGGTCTATAGCAATACTACCAGACTGATACACCTTTCCGAATTTGCTGGGCAAATAATTTGTACGGTGGATAACTTGGTTTGTTGGCAGCAGGCAAAGGAGCGCGTGGGGTGGTGGGAGGGGGTAGGGTGGCCATATGTTCTTATAATAGATAGATAATTAAATATGGCGACCTCATCACTAGGCCTGTAGAAGGGCCTGATTGGCTTGGTGAAATCTTACCAGGTTCTTGAATTCTAGTTGTGTTTGTGCATGTCTAATTCTGACTGGGAGTTCATTCCATAATTTGGAAGTAGTTTGAGTAAGTCAACCATCAACCTGCTGCATGCAGCAGCCTTTGTAGATAGGGGCTCTTGTCAGTCTATTTGTGAGTGGTTTAGGAACTTTGAGGAGTGTAGCATCCCCCTGCCTGGTAACTCTGGTAGTATGGTCTATGTAGTTTTCATCCTTGGCTCTGATAAATATAAGAGATAGCAGATGTGCATCTCTCCTTTGGCTCAGGTATGTGATATTAGATCTAGTGTGCATCTCATTCACTGAGAGAACTTTGCCCCTATATACAGTTCTAAGAGCTCGGTTTTGAGTTCTCTGTAATTTATTTTCTTGTTGTTTAGTTAAAAGGCCATAGATTAGATCATTATAATCTATTATTGGCAGTATAGTTGCCTTATACAGTTTGAGCGCTGTGTTCACACTCACGTAGCATCTTATTTTTCTAAAGGTTGTCATTCTCATACCTAGAATTTGGTTCAGCCTCGATAGTTGCTGGTTCGCATTCAGTGTAGAGTCAAGTGTGGTTCCTAAGTATTTGTACGAGTTCACTTCTCTTAGCACTGCATTGCCTATACATAGCTCTATATTTTGCGTGTGCGATTTTCTAGATTGTGTTCCAAATATCACATATTCTGATTTTTGTGTGTTTAAGGTAAGTCTGTTATCAGCACACCAAATATTGACCTTTTTTAACACCTTGTTTACCATAGTAGCTGCCAGAATAATGTTTTTATTGTGCACTGTGAGGACAGCATCATCCGCAAAAAGTGTGAAATTAGCACTGCTAGACAGCAATGGTAGGTCATTAATAAATATCAGAAAGAGGAGTGATCCCAAAGTGGAACCTTGGGGCACTCCTGTTCTGACAGTTCTCGTGGAGGATTCTGTATTATTAATTTTTGTGACTTGTTGTCTATTGTTTAAGTAGTTGGATATGAACCTACATGATCTTTTTCCCAGTCCAGCTCTTTTGATCTTACATAGCAGGATTTTGTGGCCAATTGTATCAAAAGCTTTCTTGAAATCAAGAAAAACAGCTATTGTAAGCTCACCTCTGTCTGTGCTAATCAACAATTCATCCATTAATGAGGCAAGTGCCTTAGTCGTTGACCTTTCTTTTCTGAAGCCATTTTGTTGGGTGGCTAAATAGTTAGTGTTCTCAAGAAATGTTTTTATTTGGTCGTGAATTATCTGTTCAATTATTCTGCCAGGGAGAGGTAGTATGGATATAGGTCGCAGTTCATTACAGGACTTTGGGTTACCTACCTTGGGTATAGGGGTAACTGTTGCTCTCTTCCATTTTTCTGGGAAAAGTCCAGTAGTAATTATGAGGTTGTATAGGTATGTAAATTCATCTATTAGAGCCTTGATGGTGCCCTTGATAAAGGTTGAACTGATGTCCTTCATGCCTGAAGGTTTGAATGGTGATAGATTTTGTACTTTGGTAAGGATCTTCTCTTTTGTTGTTTCTATGAGATCATATCTATGTTGGTTAACTACAACCTTATAGTTTTCCTGGACATCATCTTTTGGTTGAAATTTTTGGGCTAGGTTAGCTCCTATATCAACAAAGTATTTGTTGATCTCTTCTCCTAGTTGAATATCAGGTATTGTTTCACCAGTACTGTCATTTATTAGATTACTGATTTTTGGCTTGGGATCAGGCTCTATTTGATCTAGTTCATACCAAAATTTCTTGGGGTTTTGGTTGTGAATGATGGCTTGGTCAAGATAGTACCTTGATTTTGCCTTTTGAACCTCAGTCCTGGCCTTTCTAGTTAAGCATTTTGCTATGAATGCATCCCCTGGGTCTTTGGTTAATTCAGCCTTTTGGCAAAAGTAGTCCCGATCTCGTTGTAGTTCTTGTAATTCGTCATTTAAGTATTTAGCTGTGTTTTTTCTTATTCTCAGTTCAATCATTGGGCAAAGTTTGTCAGCAGCTCTATCAAGGATAGCTTCTAACATGTCCCAGCACTTGTTCGGATCTTGCTCATAAAATATTTCATTGGTAGCAAATCTCCGTAATGTGGTTGAAAGGTCCTCATAGGTGCAGTTTCTATATGAGCGGCCCCAGTGTGATGTGGTTTGTTTGTCATTCCTTGGTTTTTTTTTTATTATATAAATAGGTTTGTGATCACTTATGTTGTAGTTGAGGATATCGGATGTAGTACAATATTTTATATTTGTAAAAGCCAGGTCAATTGTTGTATTTGAGGTTTGTGTGCTTCTAGTAGTTTTGTTAATCATCTGTTGCAGTTCATGTTCTCTGGCAAATTGTCTCGTGATATTAGCTGATGGTTGATTTTTTGCATTGTAATCTGCATTGTAATCACCAATGAGAAGAGTTTCATATTTGTTAATGTCTATAATTTGTTTCATGGTTGAGCTTAGTAGGTCAAAAGCTTCCTGCATATTCCCATTTGGGGGCCTATATACATTACCTATTAGAATTTTCTTTGTGTGTGGTCTGGTGATGACTGCCCACTGTAATTCCAGAGTTCCATTTGAAATATTGTGGTTGGCATACTTTTCAGTGTATATTTGCAGTGTGTCTTTGCAGTAGAATCCTAAGCCTCCACCAGCTTTGACTTGGCCATTTGGAAGCTTTGTTTGCCTGTCAAATCTTAGGAACTTGTACCCTTGAATTGATATCAGCTTTTCCTCAATGTGGCTGTTTAGCCATGTTTCTGATACTGTAAAAATATCAAGTCCTGACCATGGCAGGTCCATTCTTAGTTGTTCAATTTTATGGGTTAGACTACGTACATTAAGGTGTCCTATTTTAAAGCCTGGCAGACCCTTCAGGTCGTTCAGAGGAAGCCTGGCCAGTAATTGCCCCCAGTTGTGGTCCCAACACGCTCAAACCTAAGAACCATTGTCTCCCCAGTAAATACTATTACTGCCCTGTCTGTTGCCAGCACAAGATTAGTTATGAAAGTTAAAGTTGTTATCCCACCCGCAATGGAATAAAGTAATAATGTCATATCGATGACTATTTTCCAAGTAATTGACTGTTGCATAGAGTGACTATAAGTTATATTGGTAGATGGGGGTGAGTTAATGATTTGGACATCCGTTGCTGGAGTGTCCGTAGATATCAAGGCCGTCTGTCTCATGGGTTAGGAGATGTAATATTATCTGATCGGTTTGTGACTGTGTAGCATGCTTGCAAGGATTAGCAACCAAACATCACCCACAATAGTTGTAAGGATGATATCACGCATCGTTAGGTAGTGCAGTGTAGAGTAATTATAAGTATCAACATGCTGTTAAAAGTACCAGCATGCCTTTTTTTTTTTTTAAACTAAAATATGCAGCATGACACTAAGTGCATCACCCACATCCCTGCAATTCACATGGTCAACAGTGATAGGTGCCATGTCATACAAAATATCAGGAGTCATGCAGATACTATTTATAACCTTTCAGCATCATGCCAAGCCACTGCAATTGGTGTGTTCTAGGATATATACTTCTGTCAATGTAGTTGACAACAGTGACAAAGCAATGACAACTGTTTTCATTTCTGTGTGTTGATTAACCACAGGTCACACATAATGACAATATTTGTGCGCACACTCACTATTGTCAACATAGTCAATACTGAAACCCAGCACTTTGCATGATCTGGATGAACATTAATCAATTCCAGAAACTCAAAACCACCGGACCATGGAACCTTAAACAATTACAAAGCAGCACAAAAAATGACAATTGATTACTCCTTCGTGTGGCAATCGATCACAGGTCACACAGACAATAGTACCAAAAATAAATGAAAATTGATCACATTGTTGCGCGGTGACCAACCACAGGTCACACATGACAACCATATTTGGACACATTTTAATCAGCCCTGAGACCTAGCATCTTATGTGATCCATATGAGCATCAATCAATACCAGGATAATAAAACTAATGGGTATGGGTTACATTTTCGGCTGTAGGTTGGAAAGCATGCTTCAAATCTGAGGTGAATGAAGCTTAATACCACAGGTTACAACACAATGACAATTGATCACATTGTTGCGCGGTGATCAACCCCAGGTCACACATGACGACCATATCTGGATACATTTTAGTCAGTTTTGAGACCTAGCATTTTATGTGATCCACACAAGCATCAATCAATACCAGGATAACAAAACTAATGGGTATGGGTTCCGTAGTTTGGAAAGCATGCCTCAAATCTGAGGCGAATCAAGCATAATACCATAGGTTACAACCACGTAACTTCCAATGTAATATAAACCACACTTTTTCTTTTTAAATTTTGTTCTTTTCTTCTTCCCCCTCCAGAAATTGAATGTGACAATTAAAGAGATACAAAGACATTGTGACTGGTAATGGTAATGTCAACACTGGTCAAGTGTATGAACAAGCATTAATTAAACAAAAATGACCTAGTTTGGGTAGTCCCAAGGTTAGTGATAGGTGTCATGTCATACAAAATATCAGGAGTCATGCAGATACTATTTATAACCTTTCAGCATCATGACAAGCCACTGCAATTGATGTGTTCTAGGATATATGCTTCTGTCAATGTAGTTGACAACAGTGACAAAGCAATGATAATTGATTTCATTTCTGTGTGTTGATTAACCACAGGTCACACATAATGACAATATTTGTGTGCATACTCACTATCATCAACATAGTCAATACTGAAACCCAGCACTCTGCATGATCTGGATGAGCATCAATCAATAGGTCTGTCAAGAATGAATTGGGAAACATACCAGACAAATATCAGGAATCATGCAGGTATCGTTAAAGCTCTCAGCATCACTGTTAGTTTTATGTTAAAGTCGCCCAGCCTGACGAAACATCCTACTTTCAAAACCGAAACAATTATCTAGATTTGATTGAACACATCTGACCTAGATACTGGTGCACCTATTGAACAGTTCTTGCCACACAGAAGGAAATACTGGTGCAATTTAATAGAACCTGTTACAGCAGAAGCCTATGGTGGCAGAGGTTTTGCATGCTTGTCAAAATTAATTTGGCACGGTTGTACTTGAAATATCTCCAAACTTGGCCATTTAAAATACAAGTTACTCCAAACTAAAGTATGGTAGGTTATAGTGAACAATCTTTTATATTTATCTTAGAAAATTCCAGAAACTCAAAACTACCAGACCATCAGTCAAACTAACAAGGGGTCATGCGAATATTGTTTACAAGATTTCTGTATCATCTTAAGCTGTGGTAATTTGTGTGTTCTGGATATATACCTCTGTCAATGCAGTTGGCAACAACAAAACAATTACATTCAACCACATAGTTGTGTGGCAATTTACATGCTCTACAATATATATATCTGTCAATGTAGTAGACAATAGTACCAAAAATAATGACAATTGATCACATTGTTGTGAGTTGATCAACCTCAGACCACACATGACGACCATACTTGGACACATTTTAGTCAGTTTTGGGACGTAGATAATAAAACTAACGCATATGGGTTATATTTCCGACTAAGTAACTTCAAATGTAATCCAAACCACACATTTAATTGAATGTGACAATTAAAGAAATACAAAGACACTGTGACTGGTATTGGTAATGTCAACACTGCGGTCAAGTGCCCTAACAAGTTTTACGTCCTGGCAACATCTAAAGTCATATCAAGATGAGTATCGACTTATGACAGTGCACACTCATGGTGACTTTATAGTGCTGCCCCACTAGAAAATCAGGCCGCAGTCACCATGACCCAATATCCTACTCAGTCACATTATCCTGACACTGAGCTAACCAGTCCTTGCCCTATCCTATTAAGGTTGAGCACCTGGCTAGGAATTCGACAAGTATCAATTTTATAAGTCATTGGTTTGACTCGACCGGGAACCAAACTACCAATCTCCCACACGCGAGGCTCGCGCTCTCCCGATTCACCAACCGCATCCAGTGTTACTGCTTGTAGTAGTAAGATGGGAACTGAATGCCTTCTGGAGGTGAGCAGGGTGAGGTGATCGGGGGCGGGGGGAGTGGGGTGAGGATTAACGAAGGGAGTTGATGACCACCCATGTAGTGAGACTGTTTCTCTCCCATCTCGATCCATCTCGATCCATCTCCACCTCAGGTCGGTCCGTATTGCCGTGACTGTGAGACCTGCCCTCCCCTCTCACTTCAAATATCTCCAAAGTTAATTAACCCTTTGCGATAAAAATTACTTGAAGCTAAAATACAATAGATTATAATGATCATACAATACCACTTGTGTAACTCCAACTGACCAGACCTTACATTCAAACTTACTACAAGTTTACCAAATGAATACAGAAGATATCTTCTGCTTACATTCTAAATACCATGTAAATACTCACATTGATCTGATTAACAGTGATCTATGGAACATGTGCATTACAGAATTGCATTGTGTTACATGTTGCAAATTGTGTATTCAACAGTTATTGTATACCTTACTCTTTATACCTTTTTGTGTCAATAATCCTAAATTGAAAAATGGCTGGAAGACCAGGGCTTCGGCACTGACAAAGACTTATTCAGCAGAATAAACATATTTACTAAAAAAAAACCAATAATATGGCAATAACATAAAAGTATCGGAGTATGCAACTTAAAAGTAATGTTGAGCTTTATCAGGCCTAATTTAACTACTTTAATAAAAGTTACTTCAAACTAATGTAACATAGATTACACCTATGAGCTTCATGTAGTAAAACCTCTCTAACCAACCACCTCCACACATCGACCACTCCCCTATGTCGATCGCTTCATTTGGGTCCAAAACGATCACCCATACAATAACATTGTAACAATTAAAAAAACTCCCTAAACCAACCACCTTCCTAAATGGACCATTTAAAGTCAGTCCCATGGTCGATCAATTTAGAAAGGTTTTACTGTATATTTTTATGAAAAGAAATGCCAGAAACTCAAGGCAGCTGGAGAAACTCAAGGCACCCCTTACTGACCCCCATAACCCCCCCCCCCCCTCTCATTCTCCTCACTCTCCCGTCACTCTCCTTGCGGCCTTCTCTTGTAAGTTGTAGCATGTAGCCGCAGTAATTGGTGAATCTGTTCACAGACGCGGAACTCTCGGACCTCTTGGACCTCATTACCTGTGGATAATACACGTGTCGTGGCCGCCTAATGCTATTTGTCGCTGAATGATTCAGTAGGACGGCGGCGTGGAACAGTCAGAGCCAATCTCAACCCCAGGTCACCCCCACCCCCATCTCTACCCCATCAGCTCACACACACACACACACACACACGACCCGACGTGAACCATCTCCACCAGAGCGTGAGATGATTAATTCCATCTGGGGTTAGAGGTAAGTGGTTGGAGGTGTGGGGGGGGGGGGGGGGGGGGGGAGCGGGAAGTAGCGTGTCCACTGTGAAGGTATCGGTCATCCTATTGATCCTGCTCAGTGGACACATTTGCAGTTTGGGCTATTTTCCCTTCCAACCACTGGTCCACAACTGGTTCATCAAGGGCTGTGGTATGTGGTGTTCTTGTTTGTGGGAAAGTGAAGATAAAAGACCCCTTGTTGCTTATCGGAAAGAGTAGCCCATGTGGGGGTTAGCGGGTTTCCTCCAAAGAAATATGTCAGAATGGCCATATGTTTGATGTCAAATAGCCGATGATAAACTTCAGTGTGCTCTAGAGATGTTGTTAAATAAATGAAACTTTCCTTTTGGGGGTAGGGAGGGTGGTTGGTAGGTGATCTTGGCGGAGGAGCGGGGAAGAAGGGAAAATGCGAAGGAGAAAAGAAGAAGAAGGGGACTGAGTGGGATATCCGGTCATAGTGCCAGTGGTCTTCTAGTGTGCCAGCACTATTAAGTCGTCATAAGTGCACATTGCCACAAGTCGGTACCCTCCCCCCCCCCCAAAAGTCGACACCCGTCCCCACTGATAGGTTATGTTGCTCTGACGTAAAACCCCAATAAATGAAACAAACTTATTAGATGAGAGTTTGAATGAGGATTGGTTGGTTGTTGGAGTTTTATGTCCTGGCAACATCACATATCATATCAGGACAGTTATCAACTTATGACAGTGCACACTCATGGTTGCTTTATACTGCTGCCTCACTGAGAAATCAGGCCGCCAGCACCATGACCTGATATCCCACTCAGTCACATTATCCTGACACTGAGCAAACCAGTCCTTGCCCTATCCTAATAATGCCGAGCACTCTACAATAACTAGCTAACTGTAGATCCAAGAAGTCCACACGTCCAGGAAGCCCACATCCGAAGGGAGAAGAGCACCTTATCATCATACTATTGTCGTGGGGGTGATGAAAATGGGAAATGTAACGCCTAGAGCGGGACTCGAATCCACATCTCTTTGCATTCTGGACCAGTGTGCTAACCATTACACCACCCTGATGTCACCACAGTACCCGCGCCTACCTGTCTATGTGGCTCCTTGTCTGATAGGTTAGAGCAGACCACTACGCTATTCATCTCAGTAGTACGCGCGTCAACATTACAATATGACATCAGTGGAAGAATTAATGTTGTACTGGAGGCGGTGACCGAATCGGTAGAGCGCAGGCTTCCCGTGTGGAAGGTTGGGAGGTCCCATTCCAGCCGAGCCAAACCAATTACTTATAAAATTGATACTTGTCGCCTCCTAGCCTGGCACTCCGCATTATTAGGATAGGGCAAGGACTGGTTTGCACAGTTTAAGAATAATGTGACTCTGTGGGGTATTGGATCACGGCCGGGTCTCCCGGTGGGGCAGCACTATAAAGTCACCATGAGTGTGCACTGTCACAAGTCTGTGCCCATCCTGATATGATCTTAGATGTTGCTAGGATGTGAAAAAAAAAACACGCAAACAAAAATAATGTTGTGGGTAGCATGCTCTGTGGAAAGTTTTTTTTTGTGTATATAGAAGATTTCATTTACTAACCCACCCTCTGATGACTGGACAAAAATAGTGTTATGGGTAGAAGCCCACTGTCAATGCTCTGTAAACAAGGTTTTTTTTTTGGTTTTTTTTTGTCTTAGTAACATCTAAGAACATATCAAGGACAGATACAGACTTGGTACAGTGCACATTCACGATGGCTTTATAGTGCTGCATCACTGGGAGACTAGGCCACCGACACCATGACCCAATATCCCGCTCATTCACATTATTGTGATATTATGCAAATCAGTCCCTGCCCTAGCCTGTTATAGTTGCATGGTCCGATGAAATATAATTTTGTCAAAATTAAAACAACTACTTACATTTGATCCTATATATCCAACTTAGATACTGGTGTATTAGCTAATGATTTGGGACAGCATATACAGAATAACCAGTGAATTTATAAGCTCACCCCTTTAGACACTCACTTTGAAACACCCATTATGCAGGGAGGCCATTAACCAACTAGGCCAATCTCGTGACCTCATTAGCCTCCCCCCAACCAAGTAGGCCTACTGTGCAGGGCCATAGAGGGGAAGGGGATATGAGGTGGATGTGTCTGTGTGTGTGTATGTGTCTGTGTTTCCTGACCTGACTTTACAGAGACAGACATACACACAGACATACATGCACAGACATACACACAGACATACACACACAGACATACATACACACAGACAGACACCCATAGATAGGCACACACAGACAGACATGCACAGACAGCACACACATACACAGAAACACACAGACATGCACACACCCAACATACACAGACACACATACACCCGACCTGACTTTGCAGAGAGAGAGCCACACACACACAGACACACACAGACAGACACAGACAGACAGACACACACATACACACAGACATATGCACACATACATATACACACATACACACACACATACACACACACATACACACAGACATTACCACACATACATATACACACATAGATAGACACACACAGACAGACATGCACAGACAGCACACCAGACACAGAAACACACAGTCATGCACACACCCAACATACACAGACACACATACACCTGACCTGACTTTGCAGAGAGAGAGACACACACACAGACAGAGACACATAGACAGCCGCACACAGACAGAGGCAGACACACATATACATGCACATACATACACACACATACAGACATGCACAGACAGACAGACACACAGACAGACACCCATACACACACAGACATACAGACAGACATACACACACATATATATACACATACACAGACAGACACACATATATAGACACACACAGACAGACATGCACAGACAGCACACACAGACACAGAAACACACATACATGCACACACCTGACATACACAGACATGCATACACCCGACCTGACTTTGCAGAGAGAGAGACACACACACAGACAGAGACACATAGACAGATCCACACAGACAGAGGCAGACACACACATATACACACACATACATACACAGACACACACATACATGCACACATACACAGAGACAGACAGACAAAGACAGACACATACACACATACATACCCACACAGAAACAGAAACACACAGATAGACACACACAGACATACACACACACACATATACATAGACAGACACAAGCAGACAACAGACACACATTATATTTTGTTAAAAACCCGAGTGACATGGGCCTATGGCACTAATCCTTTCCCAGAATGTGCCCCGTCCAGACAGAAATACCTACCTACAGTCCTGTAAGGTTCCAGGTCATCTCACATCACGTGGTCACCGCGAGATGACCATCTGGGGCCATATTCATGAGCTCGGGGTACGCTGGGTAGGTATCCCGCGGGTTAACGGAGGAGATTAATTGGGTCAATGGGTATTCACCAATGCACTATGCGATGCGGATAGCTACCTGTTCGATTATTTATAGATTTGGGAATTCCCTCCAGTCGCTGCGTTGTTTACTTTACATTCGTCGATTCGAAAATATCAATATCGCCGCCGTTACGGCGTCAGTGTTAATTTTGCTTCGGATTTAGGGTTAATTTGAATAAATTTCACTTATTGCGTATGTAATTGTGTTAAATATGACAGCATTGAATAGATTTGGGCGTAAGGAATTCACGCCGATTCGGCGGCGACGGCGGCGGCCATTTTTGCGCCGATTTGTGTACTTTACATTCGTCGATTCGAAAATAGTAATATCGCCGCCGTTACGGCGTCAGCGTTAATTTCGCTTCGGATTTAGGGTTAATTTGAGCAAATTTCACTTATTGGGTATTTAAATCTATCAAATCTGATCGCATTGAATAGATTTGAGCATAAGAAATTCACGCCGATTCGGCGGCGACAGCGGCGGCCATGTTTGGTTAACGTTGGACAGTATGGATATCGACGTCGCTGCGGAGGCGACGATTTGTGTACTTTACATTCGTCGATTCAAAAATATTAATATCGCCGCCGTTACGGCATCAGCGTTAATTTCGCTTTGGATTTAGGGTTAATTTGAATAAATTTCACTTATTGCGTATTTAAATCTATCAAATATGATCACATTGAATAGATTCAGAACCACACACACTCACTATCCCCTCGGGATAGTGGCTTACCCCTGGGTCGAAATTGGGGTAGCGTACCCTCCGGATAGAGCCCCAGGGTAGTGCTACCCCGAGCTCATGAATAAGGATTTTCCGCCGTTAGCCGGGGGGGTAGCGTACCCCCCGGTTACAGCCTCATAGTAGCGCTACCCCGAGCTCATGAATATGGCCCCTGGGTCATAGCCACAGGACTTTTGGCAAGCTTGTCGAAATTATTTTTGGTTCTTTCAGCTCATATTACTTCAAAACTAATCATCTTTAATCAAAATCACTCCGGACTAATGATTAGTAGCTTGTAACGATCAATTTGATATATTTATCTAAATAATAAGACAAAAATTCAAGTGCCATCGGACCTGAGTGCCAAGCTAGGTAGTGACAAGTATAAATTCTGTAAGTCATTGGCTTGACTCGGCCAGGTTTTGAACCCACGAGAAGCCACGCAATGCACTTATCGATTCGTCCAACTCTGTCTAAAAGGTGGAGATTTACGTCCTGGCAACATCTAAGGTCATATCAGGCCGGTCCGATCCTGTAAAAAAGGGCTACTACAGACACATGCGTAAAAAGTTAGGCCAATACACAAACTTTAAATTTCACGATATCTTTATTATATTGTTTCCTTGAATGCGACACAATGCAATACTTCAGTTCAATTCATATTCCTAGTAAATATACAATGAGAAAAATGACAATAACCTTTTTTTCCTTAAAAAAAAAAAGAAGAGAATAAAAGTAATGAAACAAACATTACATGAATTGAACAACACATAAGACAGTGAGGCATTTATTTCTGTACCTTTTTAATCGATACAACATTATTAATTTGAAAAACAACAATAAAACACAAACAAAATCATAATTTATTGATATCCGAGGAAACACGCGGCGGCTGGAAGCAACATTATGGGTTTTGCTTGGCCTCAATCATAACACCATATATACTGCTGGTCTCTGATGACACTAACATGCATGCATAAAATGACAGTACTTGGTATTTTATAAGCGGTGATAAGCCTATATCACTTCACACACACCTTATGGCAAGACAATGCAGGTAAAATGAAAGCGTATGAGCCAAATTGTAACGTGAAGGAAACCAAGAGGTCCCTTTATAAAAAACAAATATATAAATCCACTTCTTATATTTATTTATTACTTTATAAAAAAGCCATACCCTAGTTATTCACAATTACACTAAAACATGCACCAATGTCTGTATGTACCACTAACATTGCCTCATATACTGGATTTGCATAAATTAAATATCTTAAATTATAAGCATTATTCGTCGATCAGGACATCTTCGTCCTATCAGGAGTATCCATGACTATTTGTCCACAGTGTTCATGATCATCCACCTGTTGAATTGGTATGGGCATCCTTCTCACACCAATGAGTTGCCTTACATTATCAAACCATTGAGTTTGACGTCGTCCTCTATGTCGTTTGCCGTCTATCATCCCGGTCATTATGGTTTTCTCCATATTGTTGTTCTCCTTTCTAGCAACATGACCAAAGTATTACAGATGCGCATTGTAAACCTGTGAAATTATGCATGTTGGTTAGTCAACATGACTGTAATTCGCGCATGGCAACGGACTGGCATGGCGCCACCTAGGTTTGACTCCTAGTCGCTCCCTACGCTCCCTACCGTCATCCGGAGGAACCACATCAGGCGCCCCGAGATGTGACGTCACTTCCGGTCGCCGACTGCCCACCTTCCCATAGCTCCAGCACTTCGCCACCTGACGCCTAATCGACAACACCTCACCAGTTTTACACAGCCGCCCACCCATCCCTACAATCAAAAAAGACATTTGACTCGAGTAGGTGATTCGAACTCTGAAGCTCTTACCCATTATGCCCTATGTGTACGTGAATAAAGCTCCATGTCATGTAGTCCTTTGTCCGCGTTGTGAATTAGGCTTTAGGTTTCCCAACTTACACCAGTTTATTATTAATATTATCCAGCATTATTATGCAATCTTTCTCTACTAGGGTTGGACATTTTTATATTTATATTTATCGAACAAAACAAAAAAGTGGTCGAGTTTAGTCAACTAGACAACAACCAAAGGGTGTTTGGACGGAAGTGGTTAAGTCTCGTAGGATAAACAAAACTACAAAGTGATTGAGTCTATTAAACTGGACAAAACCATGAAGTAATTGCGTTTCATAGGCTAGACAGAAACAACAAAGTGATTGGGTCTATTAAGCTGGATGAAGCCATGAAGTGGTTGAGTCTAGTAAGCTAGACAAAACTACAAAGTAGGTGAGTTTACTAAACTAGAAAATAAAAATCATGAGTAAACTAGACAAAGCCATGAAACCAAAAGCAGTGGTTGAATCTTTGTAAATTCGACGAAACAGCAAAACAGTTGAATCTCGGAAACTAGATAAAACCACAAACTAGTTCAGTCTAGTAAACCGGACGAAACAGCAAAGCAGTTGCGTCTAGGAAACTAGACAAAACTACAAAGTAGTTCAGTCTAATAACTGAGACGAAACAGCAAAGCAGTTGAGTCTAGCAAATTAGACAAAACTACAAACTAGTTCAGTCCATAAAGTGGACGAAACCGCGAAGTGGTCGAGTCTACTTTGTTATGCATCCAACACCGCTGATAATGATGGCCGAATGAGTTGAGCATCCGCCTCCCATTCTGGTAGATCGTGGGACTCGAACCCCCGGGTTCGAACCCTGCCTGAGTCAAACCTAATGACTTAAGAATTGATACTTGTCGCTACCTAGCCTGGCGCTCGGCATTACTAGGATAGGGCAAGGAGCAGTGGAATGAGGAAGACCAATCGTCCACGATGAAATGTCCCTTGCTTAAAGTTGCATAGCCCATTGGTTTTGAGTTTCTGTAATTTTCTGAGATAACTATATTAGGTTGATCATTGTAATCTACCTTACTTTCCTTTGAAGTAACTTTCATTTTAAATGGTAAACTTTTGAGATATTTTCAGTGCAAACATGCTAAATTAATTTTGGCAACCACACCAAAACTCTGGCACCATAGGTTTCTGGGGTAACAAGTTTGATTAAATTGCCTCAGTATTTATTCCCTTGTATGTGGTGACAAATGCGTAATAAGTCACAGTAAGTGAACCAGTATCTAAGTTAGATATGTAGGAGGAAATCTGGATAAATGTCTATGGTTTGGAAAATTTGATGGTTTCATCGGACTTGGTTGACGGTTGTTGGGAGTATTACATCCTGGCAACATCTAAGGTCCTATCAGGGTGGGTACCGACTTGTGACAGTGTGCACTCATGGTTACTTTATAGTGCTGCCCCACTGGGGAATCGGGCCGCCGACACCATGACCCAATATCCCAGTCAGTCACATTATCCTGACACTGAGCTAATTAGTCCTTACCCTATCCCATTAATGCCAAGCGCCAGACTAGGAAACGACAAGTATCAATCTTATAAGTCATTGCTTTGACTCGATCGGGAACCAAACTCCTCATCTGACACACGCAAGGCCCACCCTATACTAATTCGGCCACCACGCCCAGTAGTTAGAGATTTTATTTTTTTGGTAAGTGAATTTGATTCAGATATGTCTTTTGCCAGTGCAATAGCACTGGTCTTCCGACTGTAAGTAAATAGCTATTTTCACAATTCTTTTACATGGTTTATATTGGAGATCTAGATACCTGTTTTGGGCTTTGAAAATTTGATGTTTTCATCCCGACTATGCAGGTTTAATCAAAGTAATGCAGACAACATTTCTTTTTTTTAAAGAAACAGAAAAAAAAAGTATATAAAAAAAAGAATTGTTTTTAAAAGTCACAGTTTCCCTGTAGATGTCGCTGCCCCTCCCGCCTCCCCGGCGCACTGCCCGCGTCCCACATCAGTCACGTTTTCAATTTCAGTGAGGGCCTCCTCCAGTGTCTCCGTCGACAGCTCCTCCGGGTCCTGCAGGCTGACACCCCGGTGCCTGCCCTTGAGATTCCGCGCCGCGTATTGGACGCACTTCCGGTAGAGCGCGTGGAGCCGGAAGTGCTGCAGGCCCGCGTCTGCGAAGAGCTCGCAGCACTTCATCAAGCCGCAGAGGATGGAGACGAGGATGATAAAACAGACGACGATGATGATGAGCGTCACCCCGCTGGGAAGAGCGTCCAGGCTGGCCCTCACCTGCTGCGCGGAACCCCGCCAGACACCAGCCACTGCAACAACAAAGGGGCGACATACATACATATGGATGCCACTAGGGAATCTGCTACGGCTGTATAGGCTATAACCTTTTACTTGTTTTAGCCAATCACAAGTGATTGCTAGGACTGATAAAGACTTTAGAGTCTGTACCATTTTAAGCGTTCTCAACATTTAACAAAGTTTATTCTTGGTGCCATAACAACACAGTTTATCTTCAGTTATTTGGAACTCTTACTTTAAAGTTGCATAGTCCGATGAAAACATCAAATTTTCAAAACCAAAACAATTATTTAGATTTGATTCTATATATCTAACTTAGATACTGGTGCACTTACTAGAGTTCGCATAATCCGATGGTTTTGAGTTTCGGTAATTTTTCTAAGATAAATATTTTAGATTGATCATTATAATTTAGTTTACTTTAGCTTGAACTGACTTATATTTTATTCCAGCAACACTCACGGTCATATCAGGACGGGTACCGACTTTTGACAGTGTGCATTCATGGCGACCTTATAGTGCTGCCTCACTGCAATACCAGGTTGTCAACACCATGACCCAATTTCCAACTCAATCACATTATCCTGATACTGAGCTAACCAGTCCTTGCCCTAACCTAGTAATGCTGAGCACCAGACTAGGTAGTGACAAGTATCAATTCTATAAGTCATTGGTTTGACTTGAGCGGGAATCAAACTCCTGGCCTTCTACATAGGAAACCTGCACTTTACCGATTCGGCTACCATGTCTGGCCTGTAAATATCTTAATATTGTCTACCCATGCGCGTAACCAGATGTGCTTTGTGGGTCGGTGAATATGCACAGACTTAGAGAAATACAAACTTAGAAAAGAAAAGCCTCAACAAAAGGTCCCATGTTTTAAACCATCAGCACGTAAAATGCATTCAGTATAGCAGTGCAGGTGTGGCCTTACACGCAAGTGCATTTATTGATTAATTATTAAAAACTATGCTCAATTGACTGACATATTATCTTTCAATATAAATGAATTATTTAATCATCATCTTCTTTCCGTACATTGAAAGAAACGATTACAGCCAGTGAAAATACAGATGCACCTTTGTGTGTGTTTTTTCTTCCTACAAAATATAAGAGGTAACATTTATTCTGTCTGACCTATATAGCCATTTATGTTGGCAGAGTGTCAGTGTAAATTATTAATGACCAAAACCAAAGATCGATAATTTGAGCCAGAAGAACTGATCATTTCGCGTGCAATCACAAAGCTTAAAGTTGTATAGTCCGGTGGTTTTGAAGTTCTGGCATTCTTTGAGGTCCATCGGTATAATCTACCTTACTTTTCTTTGAAGTAACTTGTGTTTTAAATGGCTAACTTTTGAGATATTTGAAGTGCAAACATGCAAAATTGATTTTGGCAAGCTTGCCAAAACTCTGACACCATAGGCTTCTGCAGTAACAGGTTCTATGAAATTGCCTCAGCATTCCCTTCTATGTGGCAACAAATGCTTAATAAGTGCACCAGTATCTAAGTTAGATATGTAGAATAAAATCTAGGTAATTGTTTTGGCTTAGGAAATTTGATGTTTTCATCGGACTATGCAGCTTTAAATCACTTAAAGCACATACAAAGAAATAGGTACTTTAACTAAATTATATCATGACACGATCTCAGCGATGTTGTCATCTAAGGTATTTAATATGTAATAATAATATATGTGTAATATAATTTATTATGTGAATATAAATGGGCAGAGGTTTCTTAGCGATTTATTATTTATTATTTTCTTATTTATTGTATTTAATTATTATCGACGTATTTATTAGGCTTTTGCTGTGGGCCGGTTCCCACTGCGTTGGGCTGACTCACTTCCGCCCAGCCAGAAGCCAGCCAGAACCTAGCCTGAGCGCGTCGGTCCCGCGCGCTCCGATTGAAACCTGTTGTTGTGCTAACTACATTGACCTGCATGTGTAGGGAGGTCTAGAGAACACAGTCAACGAGCTACCTGTGTTTACAGTTGTCGTCCGGGACAACGGACGACTTTCAATGTTGGATTATGGGTGGAGGACGATCTGGACGATATATTCGACGATTTGCGAGTCGATTAAACCTGCCGTCTTCAGGAAAGTCGACAAGGATGACGGTATTGTAAAAACATTTGAATAATCGACCGTTATTACACGAGTGTCGTTTATATTGAGTGTCGATCGCCAGCGGTGAGCTTGTGCGTCGATTTGAATGAATATATGGAGGAACGATCGCCAAAAACTAACGGTATCGTGAAATAATTTGAATTTTCGACAGTTGGAAAAAAGACTTCAAGTGTGTCGACAAGAACATATTAATTTGCCATTAATCGACACACTTGTGGCTTGATTAGAGTGAACTCAATAATTAATTGACATTAATCGACACACTTGTGCAATTTTGCCTTAGATTACATTTCATTATGCTGGATATGCTAGTTATTGAGTAGATAACCAGACTCACTTCTCTTGACTGTGACTAATTCTTTGACAGTTCAAAGTATATAGATATATATATATATAAATATATATATATAGTTATCGCATTTGCGACGCTCATCTCACTCAATACATTGCTGACTATCTGCAGCATAGATCAAACATTAGCTCGTCCGTTAACTAGCTGATTGGAAATTAAATCTCTTTGACCATTGGATAATGGTATTAGACTTCTGTGTTGCCTGTGGTACTAGCCACGACTGTAGTGACCAAGAGTGTACAAGGAATAGGACAAGCCTGGAGGGAACTACTAGAAGGACTAGAAGTTTGGCCGCTAAGATGTCGAAACAGGCAGCAGAAGAAACAGACTCTGATACGGCGAGCCACAAACCGTCCCTATCAGAACAACGGGAGGAGGCGAGACGTGAAATCGAGCAATTACGGCTGGAAATCGAACTGAACGAGTTGAGAGACGAACGGGATAGGCTGGTAGCAACGCAGGATGCAGGAAGAAAGGGGAGGCCGAAGTCCGACGGTGAAACAAGACGGCCACCAGAGGTAGTGGCAGCCGGTGCGGCAACAAAGATGGCGGATGTGGATCATGCGCTGCAGCCGCAAACTTCAGCGAGCGGTTACTCTACATATGGCCGCCCGCGACACAGGTCTAGAGAACGGAGGAGACGTAGGCGTTCGTCGAGCAGCTCGTCGCCGGACAGTGTCGAGCGACGGATGAGAAGTAAGTGGTCGCTTAAGAAGCATCTCGAGACTAAAAAAGACTTATGGAAATTAAATTGCAATGAAATCGTTTATGCTACTGCCGCGTGGGTGTTAGATATACCAGAAATGTCGATCCAGGATCATAGGGCGATGTGGGAGCATGTTTACTTTATCTCCCACAGAGCTCGCCACAACGACTACCAAGACAGTGCTCATGCGGACTATGATCTCTGTATCAGGAAATTGGCGGTGAAGCGGGGCTTTGAGGCTTTCTCGAGCGCAAACACAGGGAAAAGTGTCCTCCACTATGGTCCTGACAGCATAAAGAAAAAGCAATCGACTTCATCGTCCTTCGGCGATAGGAAGCGTGGGGTAGAGGCAGTAAACCGCAAATGGCATGTTACGTATGGAATAGCGAACACGGGTGTGGCCGGAAAGAAGAGGACTGTAGATACGAACATAAATGCTCAAAGTGCGGAGGAAGGGGCCATAAGAGAGCAACATGTAAAGACTGATTAGTGGGCAACACTGGGTTGGGACGGGGGCGTAATAGGCACAATATTGGACCAAAAGTCTCGGTAAAAGACTTTGACATACATGTGCGAGAGAGTGGTGTAACGACTCAATATGGAGGCGTTCCCCAAGGCGCCCCGTGACCCAGTGTGGCCAAGTCACACCTCATGACTGCGAGTGTGATACAGGGAGCGTTAATTACCATACGCGTGAGGCGGCCACGAAGGGTGATAGGTCAATTAACAGGCCAATATGGGACGAGGTGGCTCGTCAGTCAATGTTGGAATGGAAGGGAGACCAGGAGACTGGAATTGCGGCTATTAGCCGAGATGCGGTGGAGGGCAGTACGACACAGGAGGACCGCCACACGAAGGGAAGCGAGATGCGGCAGTGCAGGAGCGACTACATCGTCCGGGAAGGAGGCGCCGGGAGGAGCGGGACGGATGCCGCCAGCCGTACAAACTCGATGGGGCACGCGCAGTGGAATTGCCACGGCCTCCTTGCCAGGATACAACCTGCAGTGGAACTTGCAGGCTGGGACCCCCTTGCTGTGTGTGCACTACGACAGTACCAACTGTCTGGCTGTGTCGGTTAGGGAGAACAGCAGCAGCGCGTATGTGACTTTCCGTGTGAACGAGAACTGTCTGCGTGGCACCTGTGGTTGTGTCCATGAGCTTGGGGGTTTGCTATGTCAAATAAAACCATGCCGTTTCTTTGCGGAGGCTTTCTGTCGGGGCGATGTTGACACTGACTCTCTCTTTCTCTTGCAGGGCATGGTATTCGGGTTTCATGTAATTGACGACGGCTGTAATGTAAATTATAACACTCAGTCGAATAGGAAGAAATCAAACGGGGAGAGAAACATGATAGAGACTAAACTTATCTCCGAATTAGGGAGGGGAGTTTTAATGAAGGTCGACACACCTCCAACCTGTGTACATGGCATGTTTGTCGTGCCAAAGGACGACAGGGGGGGGGGGGGGTAGAACTGTAACCGATTGTAGCATACCGAAAGGTGAGAGCGTTAATAATTATACATCTGGAGTTGCCCCTAAGTTTAACTATAAGGGCTTGGACGATGTAGTAGAATGCTTAGAGCAGGACGACTATCTAGCTAGTATTGACATCATGGATGCGTACCGTTCCGCCATATCTACCCAGAACATAGGTGGCGCCAAGGGCTCCGGTGGTTGTTCGAGGGGGATGTGGCTGAAACATACTTGATAGATGCTAGGCTTTGTATGGATTGTCTTCTAGCCCTTTTATATTCTCGAGAATATCTGACTTTGTTGTCCGATGTGCGGGAAGGGAGGGGGTAGACAGAATCATTAATTATTTGGACGATTTCTGTATTATTGGTAGGACAAAGGAGCAAGCTAAGCATTGCCAGCAACAGGTGATGGCAATACTGCATAGACTGTTTTTTTTTATCAGTTTAAAAAAGATCATATCACCAGCAAGAAAGATAAGATTCCTAGGCATTGATGTAGATTCCGAGTCCCTCGAACTTTCATTACAGGACGAAAACTTAGTCAGGTTAAGGGAGATATTGAGAAAATTTATTGATCGAAGAATATGTAATAATAATATATATATATATTATTATAATATTCTATTATTATTATACTATTATATTATTATTGTATTATTACATAATTACATTATTACAGTATTATGGTATTATAGTATTATAGTATTATTAATTATTATATATATATATAGTATAGTTACACGAATCTTACCTGGGTACAGATGATGGATAACTGTTGCCCTAGCCCACGACTATCCGAGGTTAGTACCTTGGGAAAACAACAGGTATCCATCATCTGTACCCAGGTAAGATTCATATAACTATACTATTTTACCTCGGTACTACGCCTCTGGCTACTCGTAGTCCAGGGAGAACTTTACATAATCTCATTTTTTATCCTTTTTTATACTTACTTTTTAGACATAATGTTTCAGTACACCACAGAATTTAGTTGTTTCTCACCCGTCTTTAGTTGGTGAGTAGTCGCTTGACTTTTCTAGTCGTTTGTTGTAATGTTCTGCAAACGATCTAGCCGTCTTCCAGCCGGCATGGGCCAGGATTCTCTTCACTGAGATTCCCAACTGTCTCGCTTTAGAGACCATGGCTCCCCCACGTTGAGTGGACTGCATAGCGTCTAGTATGAATGCCTGCCTCTTTCAGCACCTTGATTGTCCATCTTGCGAGCGTCTCCCACAAGATAGCCGTATGCGGTTTAATAAAGCTTATTAACAAAGGTTACTTTAAACAGAGATACAGAATGAAATTGCTGATGATTTGTGTTAGTATATGTTGGAGATTAGTGCCTCTAGTCACTGGGGAGTGGAAGATAATCAAAAATATAACGACAAGACATATATTGGTTTCATTGACAAATTTTATTGCGGTACGAATGGGGACTTCCCAAGCTCCTTCTCCAACTTCTCGACCCCCAGAACTTCCCGCCGATACTTAATTGCTAACATCTCAGTCTCCGCCCTCACCCTCGCCTCGTTTCCTTCTCTGTCCAACTTTTCCACCTCCAGAACTTACTGCCAATACTTGATATCTAACAACTCACTCTCCAACCTCTTCCTCGCCTCATTCCGCTCTCTTTCCAACCGTTCAACCTGACACCTTGCTTCCAATACTCCAATACTTGTTCTTTGCAAATGTTGTGTGTAGATATTCGGCGAAAGCAACCCTTTCCTCTCTGTCCACAGGGAAATCCTTGGGGGCTGTTTTGCACGATCTCCCACGGGCTCCTCACGACCGCCCGCTGCTGCCAGTTGACAGGGTTCCAGTCGCTTCTTCGGGCTCTGTGGTAACCGTCGTGCTACAGTTGGGATCCCCGGTGATGACACACAAGGAGACGTCAACTGTGAAAATCAATGACTGTCAAGGAGCATTTTTTCGGAACTGTCACAGTTACTCACCTGTACCTGCAAAAATCGTGTTTATGGACTAGAACCTCCACTAAGGAACAGGGAACAGTGGGAAAACTTCATTAGGGTTTTCTAAACATAATTTTCCATGTGATTAGTTTCAGAAATATCGCTGTCCATAGCACAACTCTGTTGATGAAGGCATGCACAGTTGACTTAAGGGCTCAGTTACGTATACTCATACACGTTATATTATTTTGTCGGTTATCGCGTAACGTCCCAGCAACACCTAAGGACATGGCAGAACATACCAAGAAGAATGAAGGGTACACTCCCACTACTTGGTGATGCCGTTGCAGATGTGAGCAGTGGCGTGGAGGCACAAACCGGTCGGCTTACGCTCCCGCGGAGAAGCTTGCCAACATCCCACAATCGGACTGCGTCAGGATGTATGTGGTGTCCTTATCGGCTGTGGTCTGGCTGGAGACAGGCACGGTCTGGAACCACCCTATCTCAACATCTTCAGCTGTCGACGAAGCCACGGGCCCTAAAAATATAACATCGATGCTTTATATATACATCGTATTCATAGTTGGGTTTAGTCAGTTTCTGTGCATCATAGTTTTAGTATCTAGGGTGACTATATATTTATATCTCAAACCTTGTATGCATCGTCGGTTTGTATGCATCGTCGTTCGGTAAAACTATATATACGGGTTTGTATGCATCGTCGTTCGGTAAAACTATATATACGGGTTTGTATGCATCGTCGTTCGGTAAAACTATATATACGGGTTTGTATGCATCGTCGTTCGGTAAAACTATATATACGGGTTATTCTTTTATTGATTGCAAATGAAATAATTAGTGTATCTTATGGGTAGTAAGTATGTTAGCAATAGTACATTTATTGAAACTATCCCAAGAAAACAATTACAAGTATACCTATATGAATGAGTGCTAATGTGAAAAAGTAAAAATTCACCTTCTTTTTCAACATTTTTCTGGCAAGTCATAACCTTGTCAGTTTCGGAGTATTCAGTAAAATCTTGTTTGACTATATTGTCTATGTTACGGTCAGTTTGGATGTGTCTTCTTTAATTCATTCTTAAAATAACCAGGTAATATTCTATAAGAGGTCGAGTAGGTTGTAGAAGAACACGACTTCTCCATGTGACAAATTCATGCGGTTGGAAAACTATCTTTGAGGAATGCAAATTCTTGGTTTTATTTCTGACACATAACACCTTTATATCTTCATGTCTATCTCTCCTAAGTGTAAGAATACTCATCCTTATATCTAGTAAAATACTCACTGATGAAGCTGGCTGGATAGGGTGCTGGAAGAGAGGAAGAGAGGAGGATTTTACCAAATGATAATTTGTTACACATTCTGTTGACACCGATGATGTTAGGTGCTTTGCTGCTGCGATTTCAGCAAGTGATAATTTGTTTACAATTCTGCTGACACCAATGATGTTAGGCACTTATTTGCTGAGGCTTTGCTGCTCTCATGAGACATCTTGTATTAAAATTTATTTAATCAAATTTGTTGTTGGCACATTATTTGTCATACACTAATGTTGTTTGATTACTTGCAGAACTCATGTCCACTCACAGTCACTATACACTTCCTGGATAACGTGCCTAAAGTAAAGCACTGAAAATGTACCAACGCATCCAATATCACATAGATCCTATTCATTAGTGCTAAATTATTACATTAATTATCACCTTACCAGTCACTCATTGGAACAGATTTGACTCATATCCTATGATTTGTAGGATACTCTCCTCGTACGGAAGTGCAGACCCCGGAGGCCCTCCTCCAGTTTGCGTGGCTTGCCTCTGATGGCTGAGCATATCCGCCTTCATTGCCTTCCACTTCTCTTTGATCTCCACACACGACCGCTTTGCTATGCCACACGTGTTGACCACCGATCTGACCCGATCCCATGCACGTTTATTTTCCTGAAGGGTGATCTTGTTGTTGAAGTCTGAAAATAGCACAATCCTGCCCAACGTCACCTCCTCCAACAACACACGAATCTCATTGTCGCCATAGTTTGCCTTGCGCTGCCTCTTGCTGGCAGAGGGAGATGGAGACGTTACAAAAGACATCGCTGTTGGTGTGTGTGTCGTTTTTCTACTTGTACTTTGTAGACGTTGTACACAGTGTAGATGGTGTATGGTTAGTCTCAGCAGTAGCAGTTATAGTCGTGTGTGTGTGTGTGTGTCGTTGTACATGTTGTAGACGGTGTATTCTTAGTCTTAACAGTAGAAGTAGTAATAGTTGTAGTAGCCGTAGTAGTTGTCGAGGTGTTGTCGTTTTTGTTGTCGGTGGAAATGAGAAAGAGAAAGAGCGAGCAGCTGGAAGCCCGTTGGTTCCAACAGACTAAAGACGCAAATAGCGGTGTATGCCGGGAACAGGCTCACAGGGATACCCCAAATCTATAAATAACTCATATGTTAGTTAACCTGATCGCGCTTTGGCCCCGTAATACCGCATGACCCATTTCGGCACCCCAGTGTTATGTACCCCGATGGTGGCTCTTAACACCGGAGCCGTTAAACACTCATTCATGCATACGGGCCCAGGCTATTCACAGCCCAGGGAGGTTTAACGTAGAACCACATCAGTTCTTATACTTACATATGGCTAGTAGCACATAATATTGACATTCAGTGGTTACTATCTGATGGACTGAGCGCGGTGGCCTAATCGGTAGAGCAGGGGCCTCGCATGCAGAAGGTCGGGAGTTTGCTTCCCAGTCGAGTCAAACCAATGACTTTAAAATTGATACATGTTGCAAACCAGACAGGATGGCTGAATGAGTTACAGCATCCGTCTCCCGTGTTGGTAGACCATGGGATCGTAGGTTCGAACCCTGGTCGAGTCAAAACAATGACTTAAAAATGTATACTTGTCGCTTCCTAGCCAGGTGCTCAGCATTGTTAGGATAGGGAAAGGACTGGTTGGCTCAGTGTCAGGATAATGTGACTGAGTGGGATGTCAGGTCATGGTGCTGGTGGCCTGGTCTCCAGTGGGAAGCACTATATAGGGTATCCAACCCTAACACGCCCTGCTATCTATGGCCCGGGGTTTCCACACACACACACACACGCGCGCCCTGCTAGCTATGGCCCTGGGCCTCCATCCACAAACACATACCCTTCTAGTTACGGCGCTGAGCCAATAACAAACCCCCCTCCCCGCTAGCTTCGGCACTGAACCTCTGGCTTTCACCCCCCCCCCCCTCCCCCCTCCCCCCCACACACACCGAAAGCGAAAGCGAAACTCTGTTACTGAGCTTAGACTCACCGGCCGTTTTGCTCGCTAGCGACATGTCAGGGCCTCCTTCTACCAGGGACACGACGAGTTGCTGTTGTTGTTGTTGGCGTCCAGCGTGTTTACATTCACAGAACTTTGCACGCGCGATGCGTGCATGTCACGCACGAAGGAAGCGATCCCCAAACTGCGCCAGCCGGCACCGGCTGCAGGGTTTACCGAGAGAGTCTGCGTGCCAACCGGCCCGGCCCACCCTACCGACTGCGCCGTGGTGCCTCTCACTCAGTCTCAGGGAATCCCTCCTGCCTTGGGACATGGTCCCCAAAAATGTACAAGTCGCATTTCTTTTGGTTGATCAAATAGGGCTTGCCGGCCGAGATAATGCTAGGTGGCGCTCGTGTAGGCCTACTATATCAGTCCGTACTCTTTGAGACATGTAATATACAATGTATGTGGACACTTTGATTTTTTTTTTTTTTATGAATATACAGTATAACCCTGTTAAAGTCGGCGGCTATACCTCACCCAGATACAAACGAATCCAGCATCAAAGGCTCTCCAAACGTACCTTTGCTTAGCTTGTTCAGTTCATGCCACTGCACATGTGGGAGGAGAGTTGAGGTTTGTGATGTATGAATGACATCATAGGTGGGATCCCCTCATCACATGACCTAGAGGGTTTCCCCACACACAGGGGAAGCCATGGCAACCACAAAGATGGCAGCCACAGAAAGCTGTCAATTCAACTTTTAAAGTATATTAATCTACATGATTTAATCAATTATTCGCACAAAAAGTAGCTGCTTATGATAAATAAACATTTGAACTTTATATTTATCATTTTAGATTGCAATTTCTAACATTTCTTTCTCTATATGGTTGTCTAAAAGTGTCAGTGCTGCTGGACTAAATAAAACACAACAGAAGCAACCAATGTTAGCATTCTCCCCCCCCCCCCCTCCCCCCCACATATGTAGTTGCATCTGAAAACTGGCAAACTTATGCTTGTAGAGCATTTGTCGGAGTACGCGTAGTGTCTAAGCGACCTATATCTGGTCCCTTTAAGACAAGCTCGGTTAAACCAAACGATCGGTTAATCCAAACGTTTTTCGGCGGCCCGGCAAAATACTACCATTTATCATATAAAAAAGTTGGTGGGGTCTCAGATGACCTTATAACCATATGAAAGTTTAACCATACCGAAGTGGCCTGGGGTCCGACAATTTTGTTTGGACAAACCGATAATTTGGATTAACCGACTTTGGTTTAACCAACTTTTTTATATGATAAATAGTAGAATAAACGAACATGCTTCTCCATGCTCAGGGTGGACAAAATGGTGGCTTGATCCTAAACTTGTTCTTTAAAAAAACTAAAAAATCCGATATAACTACGCAAAATAGGATTTTAAATATTTGTTGATTGCATAATTTAGTTATATTTCCATTTCATAATTTTTTATATTTTTTTTAAAGTACATTTAAAGTACTACGGGACGGTACCAGCACAAATGTGACATCATCGCTCCTAGCCAACCCCAGCCAAGAGGTGGGTTACTGGGGTCGGGAATTTGTGTACACGAAACGTGTATTTGTCGACTCCACTCGCGGTGTTCGGTTTGAAATTCTAGCAACCCGGGTGACCCGAGTCGCCCGGGTCGTGTTAATCGAATACGCCCAGGGAGATAAAGCAGCATGTGCATAATATATCAAACACGTGCACGCCGTCCGCGTAATGGTTTTGTTATGCACAATTGTGCCATGTGTATACAGACAATGCACCGACGGAAAAATCAATCAGAACAATACTATCGATCAGTGGTGCATCCATTTTTAACTGTCCTAGTCCCCAGCTGTCCCATAAATGTAGAATAATGCTACTTTTAAACACGCCATGCTTGCAACATAGAGAATGTCATGATGAACTTAAAGGTGCATAATCCGATGGTTTTGAGTTTCTGCCACTTTTCTGAGATAAATATATTAAACTGGTGGTCATAATCTACCTTACTTTAGTTTGAAGTAACTTTTATTTAAATGGCTAACTTTTGAGATATTTGAAGTATAAACAAGTAAAATTAGTTTTGGTAAGCATGCAAAACCTCTGACACTGTAGGCCTCGGCAGGAGCAGGGTCCATTAAATTGACTCAGTATTCCCTTCTATGTGGCAATACATGCTCAATAAGTGCATTAGTATCTAAGATAAATATGTAGAATAAAATCTAAATAATTGTTTTGGTTTTGAAAATTTAATGCTTCATCGGACTATGCAGCTTTAATTAAAGGCACGAGTTATGTCTTGTATAACTCGTTATGTGAATATTATTTGGAGACCACCTGCATTGCTTCTGCGCTATTAATCTATATATATGCCTTTGTGTTGCTATATGATCAACGGGGTTAATGAATATGTCTGCAGGCCAGTAGGGATGATACATGATGCAGTGTCATTATAATATAATCGTTCCTGCGAGTGACCCGACTGATAAAAGACGATATACGACTGAATGCTATTATTGTGTAACTTTGTACTTCGGGCCAGTAGGCAGACATGCGCTCCAGTAGGGGTACTTCTTATGTTTGTATTTACTTGCTGTGACAATTGCTCAGTAAATTGGGCTGGAACACCTTGGCTACGAGCTCAAGGCTACCAATACGGGGAGCTACCGGCTCAAGGGGGTCACGTGTGCACGTGCTCCCCAACTATCTGTCTCACTTGTGCAGAATTTTGACTTTAATAAAGCGGAGGGGCCTTTTAAGGAGGGTCCAGCTCAATCAAAGTAATTGTATTGTCTTCTCACTTACGTAATAGATAAAATAATAGACTGGGTCAGCCAGCTATGTATGCCCTACTCCAACAAACACTCTCCAGCACAGGTTAGGATAATGTCCATTATGGAGAGCTAAATGGCACACTGAAGCTAAGATTCCATATACATGAGGTATGTGGCATGCGGCAAGCAAATGCGAATGTGGCATGCAGTTTTGATTGATTGGTGGTTGCTTTACGCCGTGTCGGCAGCATAGGCCATATTCACGGCGAGAAATGTTTGTTTTTTGTTCAAACCATCGCTTTTACATGTAAAAGCAGAAATCAATTATGTGCCAATAGACACTCATTAAATTAAAAAGCTCGCAATCATATATTTGTGGTCAAGGGAAACAAATTCCCATAGAAAGAAAAGTTTGATTAATAATTGATAGAATCTATTTAGTAAACTATATGAGGTGGAACAGTCCAGCTGCCCTCAAAAAGGCTAACATGTTTTCCTGTTTTACCTTAGTAAAAAGGTCATGCATACTGTCTGCAGTGTAGAACTTGGTCAATGGGTCGATTCACTTTCCGCATTTGCATTCGCATTCATATTCGCAATCGGAAGCAGTACTGGGTGCTTACCTGCTTTTCCATTTTTTGCCGCATTTGCATACCGCATACTGCATACCGCGTATATGGAATCTTAGCTCAATAACGAAATTAGACGAAGCCACATACCGATGGAATATAACATGTTAATTATTTAGCGGTGCCCATACTTACACCCCCACCACACACCTAAACCTGGTGCTCATACAATGCTGCAGATTTGCAGCCTTCAGCGCACCAATGCGACTGAAAACTCCCCAAAAACAAATCCACTACCTTCAACTACGTCCACGAACGTGTATGTGACCGGGCCTTGAGAGTTTGTCACCAGCCAGTGACGCTCGTGCTGCCACTTGGTGTTACACGCAGGAACTATCGCCTGTTGCCGGAGCCGAACCCGTCAATATTTTCAGTTTTATTTGTGTTGCCCTGTGTATGTCAGTTATATGCAGAGAAGGGGGAGAAAGATCCCTAAAAATATTTCAAAAACATAATTTATTTCCCATTAATCCCATGCTCTGTTGAGACCCATGCATGCCACACAGCCGTGTTGTCTGTACTGTTATTTCGTTGCTAAAACAGAAAATCCTCTACAGATTCATTTATTAATGTTTGAAGATTGTGACTGTCAAACCCTTAAAGGGATTCGGTATTGGCCGATTATCTCACGAGCAGCATCAATCAAACAATTCTAATATTCATGTTTTCCCTCATATAGTGTTTAGATATGAGGAGTTCAGGCGTAAATCCCTGTAAAAGCCAATCCAAAAATTGAGATAAACATTAGTGTCAAACCTTCAAAAGGTTAATTTTTTTAGATCCTTATATTTTCGTTCATTGGTCCATTTACCATTTCATCATAACAACAGTAGAATTAGTTAGAATTAAAATTACCTTCACGTAAAATTCTTTTAATTAAACCAAATTTGTGGATTGGCGTTTACTGGGTTTTGTGCCTAAGCTCTTCATATTCTCACCCACCCCCAGCCCCACCCCCACTCCACTCCCTCTTGGCGGGAAGCACTGAATTACATTTACTTCGAAGTTCGATACAATACTGAAGCAGATTATATTTAAATCTACGTGTAAAGAAGTACATTTCTGAGGGTTACTTTTAATTGTAATGACCTATTTTAGCGGGTATTTTTTTGGGGGAGGTACTTTTCAACTTTTTAGTTTTATATTTTGAGTTACTTTTCTAATGTTCTACTTTTTAGTTTTATATTTTGAGTTACTTTTCCACTGTTCTACTTTTTAGTTTATATTTTGAGTTACTTTTCCACTGTTCTACTTTTTAGTTTATATTTTGAGTTACTTTTCTACTGTTGTACTTTTTAGTTTTATATTTTGAGTTATCTTTCTACTGTTCTACTTTTTAGTTTGATATTTTGAGTTACTTTTTTCTGTTCTACTTATTAGTTTTATATTTTGAGTTACTTTTCTACTGTTCTACTTTTAAATTTAATATTTTTAGTTACTTTTAATCCTCAGGTAGGCCTACCCTGCTATACATTCACCATTCGACTGACGGAGACAAACAAAATGGCCGACTCAGCTCGCACGACTGGTGTGCGGGTGACAGAGTTAAAGGAATCTGGAATAGGCCGCACGGACTGGAGCTGTACTCCGACAAATGCTCTCCAAGCACATCATTGCATAATTTGTCTGGCTATGCACCTGAATATGGGGAAGGAGAATGGGAAGGTTTGTAAAGTTTGAATAACATCACAGGTGAGATTCCCTCAACACATGACCTAGAGGGGGTCCCCATAGACCAGGGAATCCCTCTAGGTTGCACTTGCTCACTAGCCAGCCTGGACACTGACCTATACGCGTCCTTAGTTGTTGCTAGGGCGTACAAGCGCCCAAACAAACAAGCAAAAACACAGCTAGTAGATTATACTCTGGTGGTGTCATCTACTGAGAAATGTACGCTATAGATTAGTGCTGACGTTATTCAGAGACGGCGCCACCAGCAGGATTTCAGCTCTGTCTGTTTGCACTGAATATTAAAGGTCTCCTTGCTGGGGTTTTACATCCTAGCAGCATCAATGGTCATATTACGACGGGTACCAATTTGTGACTGTGCACGCTCATGGATACTTGATAGTGCTGCCCCAATGGGAGACCGAGGCACTGGCACCATGACCCAATATCCCACTCAGTCACATTATCCTGATACTGTGTGAACCAGTCCTTGCCCTATCCTATTAATACCGAATGCCAGGCTAGGTAGGGACAAGTATAAATTGTATAAGTCATTGGTTTAACTCAGCTGGGTTCGAACTCCCGATCTTCCGCACAAGAAGCCTGCGCTCTACCGATTTGGCTACCACGTCAGCATTACGAGGATACTCTACCGGTGACTGATTCAATGACCTCCCGCATGGGCAGCGAGTGCTCTGCCTAGTTGGCAATCCCGTCTGTCTCGAGAAGGGCTGGGGGGACATTGAAACATAGGCGCCACCTAGTGGTAAGAATTGCATCTACAGTCTTGCAGGGGTATCGCTAGAGGGCGCCACTATAGATCCCTTTCAATGTTTATAAACATTGTGTATGCGCGCACAGCTTGGCTGCAGAACGAAGGCACGCTGCCATTGAATTTGCCGGTGTGCGCAGTGCAAAACGTTTATTTTATTCAAAATTATTAGAAAAGCAGAACCCTAACCATATAAATTTAATATAATCTGTTCGTTAAATACGTTTTCTATATGTGTTCTAAGCGGTTTGTTTCTAGGTGGTGTGGTTTTAGAGATATTTCACTTTTTCTGTGTAAAGATAATTCAAGATTGCTCTTGGCCATTGACAATGCATTCAGTTTGCCGGTGTCATGGTATAAAACCCCTGCCCGATCGCAGCCCCTGCCGTGAAGACAGTTGACTAAGCATTTATTTTTGTAAAATAAATTTAAAAGCTTTCATTGGATCGATTAAAAATATCTTAATGCGCGATTGAAGAGGAAGATCTGAAGTATTTAATGTAACCTAAGAGCAATTTATGCTGAAAGTATTAAAAACAGAGATAATAGTGAAAGTTGGGATATTCTGAGTGTCAGTGCAATCTTCATACAGAAAAAGTGAAATATCTCTAAAGCTACACCACTTAGAAACAAGCTGCTTGGTACACATATAGAAAACATATTCGACGGATAGATTATATTAAATTTATATGGTTAGGATTGTGCATTTCTATTACACTTTAATAGACACTGGCAGTGTGTATTCGTTCTGCAGCCTGTTTACAACCTCTGCGCATGAGCAGAGGCCACGGCAGGGGCTGCGATCGGGCCGGGGTTTTAAACCGTGACACCGGTATGTGCAGTGCAAAAAGTCTATTTTATTCCAAATTTAAAAAATGCAGAATCCTAGCCTTATAAATTTAATATAATCTATTCGTTGAATATGTTTTCTATATGTGTTCCAATCGGTTTGTTTCTAGGTGGTGTGGTTTTAGAGATATTTCACTTTTTCTGTATGAAGATTGCTCATGGCCATTGACAATGCATTGAGTTTGCCTGTATGCACACTGCAAAATGTCAGTTTTATTCAAAATTAATAGAAATGCAGAACCATAACCATATCAATTTAATATAATCTATTTGTTAAATATGTTTTCTATGGGTGTTCCAAGCGGTTTGTTTCTATGTGGTGTGGTTTTAGAGATATTTAACTTTTTCTGTATGAGGATTGCTCACAGCCATTGACAGTGCATTGAGTTTGGCGGTACGTACCGTGCAAAACGTCAGTTTTATTCAAAATTAATAGAAATGCAGAACCCTAACCATATAAATTTAATATAATCTATTTATTAAATATGTTTTCTATATGTGTTCCAAGCGGTTTGTTTCTATGTGGTGTAGTTCTAGAGATATTTCACTTGTTCTCTATGAAGATTGCTCATAGCCATTGAGTTTGCAGTGTGACAGTGTGTCATTCTGCAGCCAAGCAGCGTGCGCACTGACCTAAATACCTATGCTGACGACATATGAAATAGGTCTATTTATTTAATTCTGGCATAATACTTACACAGCACATTGGTTTGGGTCTTCAGTAAATGCATACTATGCAACAGCACCATGCTGTATTATTGGACGCGCCATACACAATTAAGACAATACAAATAAGACAAAACAATCAGTATATATAGTTGGATGAGTAGTTTCTCTGGCTGGTACCTCTAAAGGCCCAAAACCACCCAAACCAGCTAGTTCTGTACCCCTGTTGCCAGGATCGCGGCTACCCGCAGGTCCCGGGATAGTATTTCTTGAATCAACGCTTTCAAGTATTCGAACATCACGCCTGACTTTCAATCCCCCCTTTCTTTGATCTCTAGTATTGATGCGCCACACAGTCGCAAAAAGGTGACTCCACCTGTACGTAGACTATGTGTTGAGAATTCCCTCAGGTTAGCCCTATCCGCTCACACAGTAGCCTGAGCGACGTTAGATAGAACGCATAAGGCATCGATACTGACCCCGCCCCTCTAGGCAGCCTGAACCCGTGGGGCATCCCCACCACGTTAACTTCCGTGAAGTGCTGTTTTACCCAGTGCACAGCAGATACTGCCCTGTTGGGAACCTTAGACACTGGGATCAGATGGATGCATTCCCGGAATTGTATAGTTTTCGATTGTCTTACCCTGATCATCATCCCCCAGTCATAGAAGGAAAAATCCAAACATAGTAAGGTGGCATCCGACTCAGACACATGACATTTACGTAATAAGGCTCCAAATGAAACCAGCATCGCCGCTCTGAGCACGACATGCCCCCTAGTGTTCATCATTGTACCAAATATCGCTCATAGGTGCTTGGGTAGTAGCAGAGCTGCCTGCCTCGGCATGTCCCCCAACAGTCTCCAAATCCCTGCCATGCACTTTTTGACCCGGTGGTTAGTATAGTCTTTGGTGCTCATCCCCAAGTCTTTAAGATGGTTGCTGAGTGCACTGAGATACTGTCTTATTGAGTTGAAACATAGGCGTCTCACTAGGAACGACATGTACAGGCATGTCTGTGCAGCCGAACATGGGTAGGGGGATAGTTGATCAGCAAAGATCTCACAGAACTCAAAGTATGCCTTTATCTGGACTGATCTGGTTAGTTTAGTGGACTCGGCGTAGTGGGCGTCCTCGTAACGACCACACTCCAGCCTAAGTCTGGCCCAATCTGCAATTAACATGAGAAAAGATCATGGCAGCACATATTAGAAGCAACATCAGCATCTCTGATGCGAGCAATGTTTTTGTAGGAATCCAACCTACTTAACCCATCACAGATAACATTGTCGTTGGTATTGATATAGACCGATTGCACATCAAAATTAAACGTAACTGATAACCAGAAAATCAGTCTCAGCCATGCCATAGTCATCTTATTCTAACTTCTGCCTGAGTTCAGGGCTGCCCGGACCTGTGTGTTATCGATCACAAATATCCCTCTCCTATCTTCCCAGAGGTGAGCCCATCTCCGTACCCCGACCAGAATTGGCCATAGTTCTAACACGTTAATGTTATCGGTCCTGCAGCCTGGGTCTTTCATATCCACGAAATGATGACCTAACCAATCCCCCAGTAGCCTTGACATATCTACATTGAACGCTCCTGCCAACTAATCGTTTCAAAGCATTGCCCCAAATCCTGTCAAAGAAGAGTCGCTATATACTGAGATGCACGGTTCACATGACTGTATTATCTTCTTTTTACCATTGAATTCTCCCGTGAACTCAATCCACCATTTGAGATCTAGCCTGAACTCGTCCTTCAGCCACACCCTATGTGTACTCTTCCTTACAGATGCTACCAGGTCATAGACTCTAAGTGAAAAGGTTCTTCCCCCATGGATCACCTTACAACAGTGTGCAAGCACCCCCGCAAGGCTCTCCAGCTCCTTCTTCGAGGCTTTCCTCCTCCATACGAAACCCTTCAGTAGAGACATAAGTTTCCCCACCTTATCCTCCGGCAACCTGAGCTCCATCCGGATCATATCAATATCTATGCCTAGGAATCGAATCACCTGATCCTGATATACCAGTTTTTAATAAATGATGTAAAAGCCCAGGCGGTGCAATATCTTTACCAGCGCTCACTGGGCCTCCCATCATTCCCTCTCCGATCTCGCGATCACAGTCTGGGTAGCCTTCCCTGACCATGCAACGTACCACCATGTCACTTAGCTTGGAAAATACATAGGGGCTGCTGCTCAGCCCCATAACTAACCTATTATCCCTGAGGTAGACTGTTCTGCCTCCGAAATCCCAGGCCAGACCCTGCTTCTCCCTAGATGTCGGGTGAATGTTTACCACCCTATATGCATTGCTTATGTCTACCATGGCGAGATAATCTCCCGTCTGGATTAACTCATTGACCGATTCCACCGAATTGTAAGAGAAGTTGGCCCGGCAGTCCTGGACTCGAGCAGTCCACGATGGCCCTGAAATCATCATATCCTTTAGGCACCGCCCCAAGGTCATGAATACATATACAAGGTTTATCTACAATGGTCAGTAATTGCTCCTCAATTTCGGCTTGCAGCCTACCCAACATTACAGCACCGACCTGACCTTTTGTGATTGATCCGTAATTGGCTTCAGCATAGTTACTTTCACAAGAATCATCAATTACTCTGAAACCCCTTCTTCTTTTTCTTCTTCTTCTTTTTCTTCTTCCGCGAGTGCGAGGCTGTCTTCTCCTCCTCCTCTGAACTTGAATCCTTCTCCAACTCCGCTCTCAATTTTGCCTTTCGACATTCCAAGACACGTTGAGCCAACCTATGGCACAGCTCCAGTTCCTCCACGTCCGCTTCCACATCTGCCACATTGACTGTTATTTTCGGCTTAATTTTTGCCTCATTCACATCACTGACCGATAGGGCCTGCATACCATCTACTGTATCCTCCATCCCTCCCAACGCACCTAGCAAGTCTTCCTCATCCACCTGTTCGCTCTTTACTACTTTCCGCGATAATCTCACCTTAACCACTTTGCATTCGACACCACCTGGGGCCTCATGCTCGTCCCCACAACCTGGACACAAATCCACACCCATCCTTATCACACCTCAACACGCACCGAACACGATTGTGCGGCGTTGCCTAGGGCGAGCGCAGCCGCCCGTCCAATCCAGTTCCACGGCCAACCCGACAATTGGGCGCGAAGACACCTTGGACGTGAAACGATCCCAACATGATCCCAACACGTTCGACTCTAAATAAATTTCTCGCCAACTGAAGGCAGATAGTGTGGTGCGCATACGCACATCTGCCCCAGCGCGCTTTTGCTGCTGGGGTGCGGGCTGTCCAGTAGACCGGCCCGACTTCAAAGCAGGATACTGCTGCATACATACCGAGGTTGCACAGACCCACCGGTCTGTGTTACCAACAAGTAACTTACACTTTGCTTAATAATATTCGCGTAACTAGTTACACGCCACAAAAAGACACTAAGGCCATATATCATTTTAATAAAGAACCCTACCTTTTAGGCCATGTATCCATAGACCGTTTCCTTGTGGCATGTTTTCTTGTTCTATGTTTAGTGTGACCTTGTGATGCAACACACAGACAATGAACATGTTTATTCTCTATGTTTCCAGTCAGTATAACCCACGTGCCATGCACAAGGCCATATGGTCCCCGTCTCCTACCTATGGGAATGGCTACTAAGCAAATCACAGGTTCATTGTCTGTGTGGGATGTCACAAGGTCACGCGTGAACACAGAACAAGGGATCATGCCACAAGGACTATGAATACACAGCCTAAACTGCCCCCTCCAACCATCATCATCATCATGCTGTCAGTTGCGATGCAACAAAGACTGCTTTCATTACTTGACTGCCGCTCTCCATTTAGCTCTCTGCTGTGAGAGTGATGTTTTGTGCGGTTGTACATTTCATGAAAGCTGCCTGCAAAAGTGTTGAAGTGCTGCTGGCTTTTGCACGTTACCAGCGGCACTCTCTCGGGGATCAAATAGAGGTCTCACACCGGCAAGAACATGTCCAGACAGGTGCAAAACTATTTGTCCCTGCAGTGGATGGTCGGGAGATGTTTGGAATTCCATACATCAACCGCCCTTGATGCTGCCACAGCAACATGGTTTTCTGTTCAGGGTTTACTCCCTTAGCCTTCGGTTCTGTCAAGAACCTGTACCACAAGACAGTGGTTTACCCCTCTGCAGGGCAGGGATGTCAAACTCCCTAAGGTATTGCAAAACCTGCATACATACCATCCAACCATCCAACCATCCAACCATCCAACCATCCAACCATCAAACCATCCAACCCCCGAACCTTCCAAGTCTCCAAACCTTGAGCGCAAATGCTACTGCAATAAGGTGGATATGTGCCCTTAAACTCCGACCTTGGGACACTTGTCAGCTGCGTTTCAAAAGTACCCCAATTGAAAAGAGGATTTCGGGAACAACCATAAACAAAGACTCTCTTTGTCTTCCAATCTGAAAGGTTTCCAACTGTCAGCTACACTGGTCCCACCCGTGGTTTCCTGAATGTTTGTTTTTGTTTTATATCCTAGCAACATCTAAGTTCATATCAGGATGTGTACCGGCTTATGACAGTGCACATTCATGGCAATTTTATAGTGCTGCCCCACTGGTACCATGACCCGATACCCCACACAGTCATGTTATCCTGATACTAAGCTAACCTGTCCTTGTTCTATCCTATTAATACTGAGTGCCAGGCTAGGTAGTGACAGGTATCAATTTGATAAGTCATTGGTTTCACTCAACTGGGATTCGAACTCCCCACCTTCCGCACGGGAGGTCTGCGCTCTACCGATTCGGCCACTGCCTCCGGTGTTTCCTGAATGTCTGTCAGCAACAAGGCTCCTTCTCTTATCATTAGCTGTTTGATTTTATATGGTTTATTTTCATTAAATGTCTTCAGAATGTAAGCGGCAGTACCAATGATATGTAGTAGTCTGTACTACTGACCTCTCAGGCAAGGAGCCAGGTAGACAGGTAGGCGTGGATAGGGTGATAAGATCAGGGAGCTTAGCTGGTGAAATGGTTAGCATACTGATCCATAATGCAGGAGGTGTGGGTTCGATTCCTACTCTAGGCGCAATATTTCCCATTTTCATCACCCCCATGACACTGGCTGCCATGACCTGGATCCTGTACAAGCTATGCATATGCTGTATGGTTGTTGAACCTACCCTGTGTGTATTTATATGTTTGTTTATTGGAGTTTTACATCCTGGCAACATCTAAGGTCATATCAGGACGGGTACCGACTTGTGACTGCACACACTCATGGAGAGCTAATAGGGCTGGTATCCCTCTTAGTCACATTGTCCATATTGCTGTGGCAATATGGGTAATTCGGGGGAGGCGGACGGCCACCCTCCCCTGCCCTACCCCCTCCAACTCCTCACCCTTCCACACCCCTTCCCCCCAACCTACCCCCACCCCTACTCACTCACCCTTCCCACACCCCTCCCCCTCCCAGACGGCGCCACGTCCCCTCTCCTCCTTCACCCCACTCCCTCCAGGTGCCGCCACCACAGCCTCCCTCCCCCCTCCTCCCCCGCTGGTCCCGCCGCTGGTTCCCCGCTCCTACTTCCCCCCCCCCACCCACCCCCCCCCCCCCCCTCTTACTTCCGCTCCCATCACCTCGGCCACTTCTCCTCCTCCAACCACACCGACAAGACCTACTCTCATCTCGCTCCCACATGCCTCACCCATCACGCCTCAGGGCTGCTCACCGAGACGCTAACACGACCGTTCACCACGACAGCAACATGCCGGCACGGAAATCATCGAGACACTCCACCACCAACGCCACGGCCACCCCTGCGGCACCGGCGACACGATCTGAATGCACACCACGCGCACGAGGACGGCCCCGCTCTGTTGTAACCATCCCTAACATAGCGCCTCAAGCCGACAGCGACGACGAACTGTCCGCGGCAGCGCAGATGTCGCTCCTCAGGCAGACGGTCACCGACTCTATACAGCAACAGGCCGAACTCGCCAAAACCGTGACGAACAGGCTGCATGCACTGGAATCGTCAAGCAGTAAGCGCACGAGGAGCAGATCACCGGACGACAAATCGACAACGAAACGGAGACGCCACGCCACCCGCGACTCCTCAGGCTCCAGCCCGTCCCCATCCCCACGTGGCCGATCACCACGACACCGATCACCGACTGGACGCTCAACGAGACCAACCCCACGAACAAGACGGCACTTGAGGAACGAACACGACGAACACGACCGGAGGAACCACCGACATGCCCCCAGAACACCGACCACATCCTCCACCGACGACGACGACCAACGAGACATGGTTGACGCCATCATAGGAGCAAACAAGTACGATGGACGAACAACCAGCCGAGGTAAGGCTCACCTCCTCCCCCACACATACGTAATAAGGGAAGAAAAGAAAGGAAAGGTAGGGCCAGGTGAGAGCACGTGGCACGAGTACTTTGCGGCATTCGCACGGATGAGGAAAGACCCCAAGGTGCCCCAGTCCTGGACAAGACCGATACTAGACCACCAGGACGACATCTTCGAGATGGCCGCAGACTGGAGGTGGGACACGTGCCTCGCTTGGTCTGAGAAAGTGTTCGCCATGGTGGACGACGGACGCCTACCAAAAGGCTGGAAAGACGAACAAGCCATCAAAGATCTACAATGCGCAGCATGCCTCGCTGGCATCCAGAGAGAAGAAAAGAATCAATCCACACGTGCCACACAAAACAGGAGCGACGAACAACAGACAGCACCGATCAACACCCCGTACAAAAGGCCGGAGTTCAACCACGAAACCGACGGCAGACCCTGCCAAAGATGGAACTGGGGAAGAGACTGCGGCCACTCCACCTCACATGGAACAGGCAATGACCGCCGCGCCCACGTCTGTGGTTGGTGCGCCAATAAATACAAAAAGGCAAACCCCCACAAAGAACAGGATTGCAACAATAAACGACGACAAACAGAACGCAAGGCGGCTGCGGCACACGAGACGGACGACCAGAGGACGGATTTTCAGTGACCGGCCCCGGCCAGGCCGAACAAACCGCCACAAATCCCACGCACGGGAGCCACAGCCCTCACACAGCCCCACCCCCCCACCAACCTGCCATGAGACTAGTCTCCGCGACACGAACACTCCAAAAAACTATCAAACCCTGGAGCGCGGTGAGACTCACTTACGGTCCTGAATCAACCACCGACACCTCACATGACCCCCCCCCCCACCCCATCCGCCCCGACAACCGACACCACCCCCCACCCAGCACCGGACCCCGCTCAATGCCCACAACTCAACCACCAACCCGCCCTAAAACTAATATGGGCGCGACGAACGCGCCAAAACCCAATCGAACACTGGAATATGGAAACCCCACAACACATGGAGACAGACGCGTCACCAGACACCTCAGACAGCTTTCCCGCCACACGCGAGAGCAGCTCACCGCCACATTCAAACCTAACCGCCACACAAGACCACGTGGCGCCCGACCCATCACCAGGCTCCCCAACCACCCCCGCCCCCCCCACCCATAGCGGCGGCACACCATCAATCGCCGTTAAGACGCCGCCACGCCCCGCCGCCGGCGGCACATTAGTCCCCACACGCACCGCCGATGGCACTAAGGACCCCCGTAACGACCATTACAGGGCTCACCTACCCGACACCATGGACTCGCCTCCCGCTGAAACAAGCACCACAGCCGGAAACCGCCACACGACTCCACCCACAACCCCACCCGCAACACGAACACCGCGGGTAGGAGCGACTAGCATGGAAGCCATACAACACTGCCTACGGCCGGCCTTCAGCCCCACCCCACCTACCACGCCTACCAGCAACACTCAACCGCCGACAGCCGCTGCCCACACCACCCCACCCTCAACCCGAACACCTCGGGTAGGAGGCACTGGGGACCACGCACCAGCCGACACGCCACGTAACACACCGACACACCCCGGCACGCCTCTCATACCCGACGATAGCCACCGTCACCAACACAGACTTACCACAGCCGCCACCACTGACGTCGTCACACGACAATACGCCACTGGATCCACGATCGCCTGCATCCAGCCTGTCGCAACGGCACGCGCCGACCACCACAAGAGTCACCACGCCAAAGATGACGACGAACCCCCAGACGCACTCCTGACATACCACCAACGTGCGCACACGTCAGAAGACATAGACGATGTGACGGACGACTACGGTGACCGACCCACCACGTTCTACAACCCGCCCCACACCCCCCTGTCATACAAAACCATACTCGACAAGATATGGCCAGTATCGGCAGCAGCGGCATGGGCCAACCAGGTCTACCAATACATATATAACCAGGTGAGGGAAACGGCACTCCCAAACTACGTCGTTGCACGCATCCCGGTCCCCTCGGGCCTCAGGATCGACTGCTGGAGTGACCTGCTCGCCGACTATCATGACACCGAGCTCCTCGACTTTCTTGAGTACGGCTGGCCAGTCGACTATGCCGCAGATACGGCCCCAGTACCGTCGAGAGCTAACCACCGCGAGGACCCCCAGAACCTCCAATGGATAGAAAAGTATGTACGAGAAGAAACGTCCCGGGGGGCCCTCCTCGGGCCTTTCAGCCAACCACCATTCCACCCCTGGGCCCAGACCAGCCCGATGATGACCCGGGCAAAAAAGAACACCAGTGAGCGCCGGGTCATCGTCGACCTCAGCTTCCCCAGGGGAGCTAGTGTGAACTCAGGTATACGGAAAGCCCACTACCAGGGACGACCCGTTACCTACACCCTCCCAAACATAACAAACCTCACTGACGAGGTCACCCGGATCGGACAGGGAGCATGGATATGGACAATCGACCTGGCCCGCGCGTACCGCCAATTACGCACATGCCCCCTCTCGGTTCCCCTCCTCGGGGTCACATTAAACGACCAACTATACTTTGACATCGCCCCCCCATTTGGGTGCCGCACGTCGTCCATGGCCTGCGCACGGACCACCAACGCCGTGACCTACCTACTACGCAAGAAAGGACATTTCGTCCTGTGCTACCTGGACGACTTCGTCGGGGCGGCACCCACAGAGTACCAGGCAGTCGAGGCATACGTCGACGCCGTCTTGCCGCCGACCTGGGGCTCGACCTGTCCACCCACAAGTGTGTCCCACCCTCCCAAAAGACCGAATGGCTCGGGTTCGAGGTGAATACCACCGACATGGTCGTCCGAATACCGGCACTGAAACTGCACGAGGTGGTCACCGAGTGCGCCGCCTGGACACCAGGATCAAAGGCATCAAGGAAAGATCTCCAGCGGCTCGTCGGACGACTGCAGCACATCGCGAAGTGCGTGCGCCCGGCGAGGAGATATATGAATCGCATACTGGCGGCACTCAGAGCCGCCCCCTACAGCGGGAAACACCATAACCTATGAGATGACCCTCGACATCGAGTGGTTCAAAACCTACGCCCACCTCTCGAACGGCGTCGTCCTGCTCCGCCCACCACCCAAACACGAATGGGTGATCGAGTGCGACTCCTCCCTCCTCGCCGGGGGAGCGCACTCCCCAGGAGGGTACGTCATGGAAGAGTACCAGCCAGAATACATAGCAGACGGACACAACATCGTGCAACTCGAGGAGATAAACCTCATTGTCGCACTACCCGCCCTCACTCCGCCCAACCCCCAGGACTACGCCGTCGTCATCAACACCGACAACCAGGCATCACAAATCGTCCTTGAATCTGGAGCTGGCAGGGACCCCACCCTCTGCGCCTGCGCGCGAGCAATCTGGAGGTTTGCGGCACTCAACTCCTGCGAGATCCGCGTCGTCCACAAGCCCGGCACTGAGATCGCCTTCGCTGACGCCCTCAGCAGAGCCCCCTTCGACCGGGCAGCCAGGCGGAAGGCGGATCGGTTCGTGGACGACATGGACCTCGTCCGCGTCCGGGTCGTCCACGCTACATCCATACTCGACGCAGACGAATAGCCTGGGTCGAGAAAACTATTTGCCTCTCTCTCCCCAGGAAACCAAGAACACCAGTATCGACTCGCCCACCTCTTCAGAGCCGGCCTCGCCAAGGGTACCTGGAGGAACAAACGACGCCAGATAGCAACCTACCTCACACACGCACTCGACGCGGACTACGACCCTGCCCGCCCAACACAGAGCGACATAGCATCCTACCTCGCTTCCATCTCCCTATTGCTCCGATCCCCGGGAGCCGTGATGAACCATCTCAGTGCCGCCCGGACATGGGTCGAGCTCAAGGACGGGTCTACAAGAGCTTTCGACTCGTATCTCATCAAAATCATAAAAAGGGGGATAATCCGGGAGTCCGCCCATGTTCCACGACAGGCCCTTCCCCTCACCCCTACCGACCTCCGCGCCATCACCACCTTCCTCCTCCGGGCTGGCATCAATGCAAGGGTACTCACAGCGGCACTCCTCATCGGGTACTTCTCATTACTCCGACAAGGGAACCTCCTCGTCACCGGGCGCCCCGACGACCCGGGACACACCATCAGGTACCACGAGATCACCCCCCACCGGACCCACCTCACCATCCTAGTCCGCTCCACTAAGACCTCCAGAGGACGCCTCGACCACTACGCCATAACGATCCCCCGCATCACGACCTCCATCTGCTGCCCTGTGCGAGCCTGGAGGCACTACTCGGCCGCCACGTCTCTCGACCCACTCGACCCTGCCTTCATGACCCCGGACGGGTCCCCATTGATGGTAAAGACGCTCACGACGGCCATACGTGCCGCCCTACACCACGCGGGGTCCCCAAACCCCGCCACGTATACCCTCCACAGCCTCCGTCGGGGTGCCGCACATGCGTGTGCCGCCACCGGAGCGCCTCTCAAGGACATCGCTGACCTCGGGCACTGGCGGTCGTCCGCCCTCCACTCATACGTTCCCCGAGAGGCCTTCACGGTCGCGACCCGGGCACTCTCAGCACTATTTGGTTGAGGCCCGGGTCACTTAAGACTCTAACTGACGATATTGACTTACCGCGATATGACATTTAACTTTGAACATTACTTACTTACATTATACTGTCTTATTGACCTCACCTTAAACATTGATCCACATATGATTACTCACTTAACTACTACATTCTTGTTCTTGAATAAATTTCCATACTATTTACTCCCTTATCGTGTTGCCTGAATTGTCATATTGCTGTGGCAATATGGGTAATTCGGGGGAGGCGGACGGCCACCCTCCCCTGCCCTACCCCCTCCAACTCCTCACCCTTCCACACCCCCTCCCCCAAACCTACCCCCACCCTACTCACTCACCCTTCCCACACCATCCCCCTCCCAGACGGCGCCACTTCCCCTCTCCTCCTTCACCCCACTCCCTCCAGGTGCCGCCACCACATCCTCCCTCCCCCCTCCTCCCCGCTGGTCCCGCCGCTGGTTCCGCCGCTCCTACTTCCCCCGCCCCCCCCTCCTTACTTCCGCCTCCCCATCACCTCGGCCACTTCTCCTCCTCCAACCACACCGACAAGACCTACTCTCACCGTCCCACCCACCCAACTCTCCGTTAAGGTTGAGGCCCGGGTCACTTAAGACTCTAACTGATGATATTGACTTACCGCGATATGACATTTAACTTTGAACATTACTTACTTACATTATACTGTCTTATTGACCTCACCTTAAACATTGATCCACATATGATTACTCACTTAACTACTACATTCTTGTTCTTGAATAAATTTCCATAATATACAGTCCGCCTCCTGTCCTGAATTATCCTGACAATGAGCCAACCAGTCAGAAGATGTACTGTTTATTATCTCCCACCGTAATGCAGCCTGACACCTGATTACAGTGCCCCTGGTGTAGCTGCGGCTTAGATTAAAACAATAATTAGCAATATGGTGATGAAGATATACAGGCCCGGCTACCCTTCCTCAGGACGTAGCTCAGGCGGTAGAGTGTCCACCTGTGAAGGTGTCGATCATCCTACCGATCCTGCTTAGTGGATCCATTTGCACTTTGGACGATTTTCCATTCCGACCAGTGGTCCATAACTGGTTCATTAAAGGCTGTGGTATGTGCTGTCTGTCTGTGGGAAAGTGCATATAGGAAAGAGTAGGCTATGTGGCAGCAGCAGGTTTCCTCCAAAGTAATATGTCAGAATGATCATATGTTTGACGTCCAGTAGCCGATGATAAAAATCTATGTGCTCTAGAGACATGATTAAATAAAACAAGCTTCCCCCCCATTACTAGGATAGAGCAAGAACTTGTTAACTCAGTGTCAGGATAATGTGACTGAGTGGGATATTGGGTCATGGTGCTGCCGGCATGGTCTCCCAGTGGAGTGGCACTATAATATCGGCATGATTGTACACTGCCACAAGTCGAGCACTGTGACACATCCTGATATGGCCTTAGATGTTGCCATGATGTAAAACCTCAACAAACAAACACCACTTTGGCATCAGGTGCAGGGCTATGGGTGCAGTGTGAAATAGCACCAGAACCACACTAGTCTGATCGTTGCCGGCCTTACAACCAGTCAGATCTATTCACTACCAGTCACCACCAGTCACCATGACCAGCACAGATCCAGCCACCACCATCCAATACCAGCTACACCCACCTCCACAAGCCATTATCAGCTACACCCATCACCACAACCCACCACCAGCAACACCACCTACCACTACCAGTTACAACCACTCACCACCACCCACTCACCACCACCCATTCACCACCTCGCACTCACCACCACCCACTCAGAACCACCCACTCACGACCACCTTGTAAAATATTCCGATAATGATGCATTGGTGGGGGAATGCAAATGTTCTATTTGTGATACAGGTACACATGGCCAGGTGCATAGATGTGTTTATATAGTTGATAGGTAAATAGACATTGTGGTACAAGTATAGTAGTAAGATATTGCGTAAGGGGCACTCAGAGCTATACACACTACCCCCTACACCCACTCACCACCCACTAACCACCACCCACTCACCACCCACACCACCCACTAACATCGCCCCCACCCCACTGTTACACGGCTGAGTCTGGCTTGCTGCCTGTCTTATAAACATAGAAAAGTGAGGCTGCAATCAGGGGACGAGCTGCTCAGGTTACCTCTGAGGACCGGTGAGCTCACTCCTACACAGAACTGCTCCTAGCGGCAATATATATATACCTAATGTCATTACCAACACGGCACCAGCAACAAATACAATTACCACCCAGCATATTCTCTTTACATTTCACTCTTTAAAAAAAGTTGCATGGTCCGATGGTTTTGAGTATCTGTCATTTTCTGAGATAAATATATTAGGTTGCTCACTTTAATCTACATTACTCTAGTTTTAAGTAATTCTTTCTTCTTTTAAATGAGTACCAGTTTGATCAAATTAATTTTTAGCAAGCATGCCAAAGCTCTGACACCATAGGCTTCTGCAGTAGCAGCTTCTATTAAATTGCCTCAGTATTCCCTTCTATGTGGCGACAATTGTATAATAAGTGCACCAGTATCTGAATTAGATATGTAGAATGAAATCTAGATAATTGTTTGGGTTTTGAAAATTTGATGTTTTCATCGGACTATACAGCTTTAATCAATGACAACCAGTCTAATCATATTCATATATAGCAGTCTATAATGTTGCACTTCGTGCGTTATTGCTGTTTGCGTCCTAGCAACATTTGAGGTCATATCACGTTAGGTAGCAGCAACTTATGACAGCTGGGATAATGTGCCGCAGAACCATGACCCAATCCAGACCCCAGTCAGTCACATTACCCTGACGCTGTAACTGTGGGGTAGGCCTCGACCGAGGATCGAACCCAAGACCACTCATATATGCGAAGCGGGCGCCCGACCCAGCCCACAGTGAAATGCCATTCTAATATCGGTCCGACATCAGTACTTGTATCGGCGCGATATCGGAGCCCAATGTCGGTCCGATGCGATTTAAACCATCATTTTTGTTGTTGTTATTTTTCGTCCTAGCATCATTTAAGGTCATATCAGGATGGGTACCGACTTGTGACAGTGCACACTCATGGTGACTTTATAGTGCTGTCCCATTGGGGAGACCAGTTCGATTCCCGGTCGAGTCAAACCAATGACTTACAAAATTGGTACTTGTCGCTTCCTAGCTTGGCACTCATCATTAATAGGGTAGGGCAATGACTGGCTTGCTCAGTGTCAGAATAATGTGACTGAGTGGGATATCGGGCCATGGTGTCGGCGGCCTGATCTCGCAGTGGGGCAAGACCATAAAGTCGCCATAAGTGCGCACTGTCACAAGTCGGTACCCATCCTGATATGACCTTAGATGTTGCCAGGACGTAAGACTCCAACAACCAACCAACCATTGGTTTGATTTGGCCAGGAATCGAACTCCTTGCCTTCTGCGCAGGAAGCCTGCGCTCTACCGATTCGACCTCTACGTCCGATCTCATTTTGCAACATTACACTGACATCAGACTTCTGATGTGAAATTAGTGATCATTTTACAACATCTAATCAAGGTCAGACTTCCAATTTCCGATGCATCCGATACACCTACATGTTGGGCCGATCGATGACCTTATGTGAACTGGGTACCCTCTCGATTACGCCATCATTCAGAGATCTACATCCTCACCCGACTTCAACAAAGCTACGTCAGCTCTTCCAATATTAATGTCGGCTAATGGATTCCAAGATGGCGGCATACATAAGATCCAATAGCTGCAAGTAGCTGCCTCCTCTGGCCACTGGGGAGTCAGTCACATTACCTCCACTCTCCACCTTCCCACCAATAAGAAAGCCCGTTATATTCGGCATTCAGGTTACTATTCAAACTGCACTGTACCGTCTCAAGATGTATCTAATTGTAATAATAATAATAAAACATTTATATAGCGCCTGATCCAGCAAGCCGTTCTCAGGCGCTTTACATAACAAACAAATATAGGCGGAACAGCAGCGGGCATAGTAATTCCAGCAGAAACAACAGCTGGTGCCGGCTGTGTTACTTTGGCGGCAATTGCTGCAGATTCCTTATGCAGCAGATGTCTTTGGCAGGTCTTTGGCCACTAGTAATACCCCAGTCACATTATGATTGCGATCACCAAAAAGGACTGGTCGCAAACTGGTCGGTTATTGATCGGCGATCGGTCGGCTACCTCCTGGTGACCATTTTGGTTGCACAGAGGTTGCAGGTGCTGCACCAAAAACCTCATTGCGACCAAAACAGTTGCCGACTGGTCGCCTACCAAAATGGTCACTGATCAGTCGCTAACCGGTCGCCGACCAATCACCGACCATTGTTTTTCCTGCATTTTTTTTGCTTTGGTTGCAAGGTCAGCAGCTTTTGGTCTCAAAGTGGTTGCAAAGTAATTGCAAGTGGACACAATCCGTAGTGTGACTGAGGCCTAAGGAAAGTACCGAGGCCATAAACCAACCAGCATGCTTAGTTAACAACAGTATTATTCGGGTGTAGACTATGACCCACCAATATCCCACTGTCACATTAGCCTGATACTAAACAAACCAGTCCTTCCTCTGCCCTAGTAATGTCAAACACCAGGATAGGTAGCGACAAGTATCAATTTTGTACGTCATTGGTTTAACTCAGCTGAAGTTCGAAACCCCGACTTTCCACAAGGGTCAACAAACTGTCTAATGGTGAAAACAAGTCTATTCAGACTTATCCATAATAGGCAGTAAAAATCCTCAAGAGAGAGAGACAAGGGAAGCTAGTGTTCTTACCGATTTGGCCACCGCGTCCAGTTTGGCAGAATGCAAGAGAAAGTAAATCTTGTTTGATTTAACGACGCATCTAGAGCATATTGATTTTTATCATCGGCTATTGGACATCAAACATATGGTCATTCTGACATATTTCTTTGGAGGAAACCCGCTGCTGCCACATAGGCTACTTTTTCCGATAAGCAGCAAGGGTCTTTTATATGCAATTTTCTACAGACAGGACTGCACTTACCACAACCTTTGATAAACCAGTTGTGAACCACTGGTTGGAACTGAAGATAGCCCAAACTGCAAATGGATCCACTGAGAAGGATCGATAGGATGTCCGACACCTTTACAGGTGGACACGCTTCTGCCTGAGCTACGTCCCGCTCCCAGCTGCAGGAGACAACACTTTCTTGCTGGTACTTATGACCATTCCAGGATGAGTTTATTTAAAGCTGTTTCACTGATGAGATTAAAGTGCTCTGACCTATTGAAATATTGGTGCACAAACACATTAGTAATATTACACAATGGTTTGTCATGGTTATTGGAGTTTTACGTCCCGGCAACATCTAAGGTCATATCAGGACAGGTACCGACTTGTGACAATGCACACTCATGGCGACCTTATAGTGCTGTCCCACTGGGAAATCAGGTCGCTGGCACCATGACCCGATATCCCCCTCAATCACATTATCCCGACACTGAGCTACCCAGTCCTTGCCGTATCCTAATAATGCCAAGCACCAGGGTAAGTAGCAACAAGTATCAATTTTATAAGTCATTGGTTTGACTCGACCAGGGTTCGAACCGTGCGTTAAAATCCCACGATCTACCAAAGCGGGAGACGGACGCTTAAGTCATTCGGCCATCCCGTCTGGTCTCTATAATGGGCAGGTTTGAAGATATAATGAGATTATCGACCGTGGATATAGCCTTGTCCATATCAGTTACCGATATCGTCCCCCTTCCCGATATCAAGCCACATTAACGCATACACTGCGCCACCTATCACTGCACCACACCACTTTGCTTGTTTTATTGGGGTTTTACATCCTGGCAACATTTAAAGCAATCAGGGCATGTACCGACTTGTGACAGTGCTCACTCATGACAACTTCATAGTTCTGCTCCAATGGGCGACCAGGCTGCTGGCACCATGACCCAGTTTCCCACTCAGTCATATTATCCTAATCATGAGCTAACCACTCCTTGCCCTATCGTTCTGATGCCCAGTGCCAGGCTGCATAGTGACAAGTATACATTTAGTAAATAATTGGTTTGACTCGGCCAGGATTCTAACTCCCAGCCTTCCACATGGGAAGCCTGTACTCTTACCGATTCGGCCACCGTGTCTGGTCCCACACTGCTATGGCTCTGTCACATTACAACGCATCTTGCTAGCTCGCCGCCAACGTGTACAATCACTGTTTTACGTCGAGAAGCGTAAAATTCTTTGGTGTGGGGTGCAAAGTTGGACATATACATACCGTATACACAGCGTATGGCCAATGTATGACCAACGTATGCCTAACGTACCTCCCGCCGAAAAATGCTTGAAATTCGCTCATGGTACGTTCACACAGAACGCCGGTGAATGTTATATATGTTATTCGATCACCAGAACTATGCGTCATACATTACATATGTCAAGAGATGCTGGAGAAATGCTAAATGTACATTAGATGTATGTTAGGCATACATTATCCATATGTTGTCAGTACATGGACTGTGCATTTCCACTGCCTTTAAAGTAGGTCAACGTAGTGCAATGCAGTGAACAACGTTTGACTAACATAGTCTAACGTACATCTACGTATGCCTAATGCATACATAGCATACTGCGGACGTAAAATCCACACATTGTCGAACGTTGTCGTACGTAAAAAGTTTTGTGCATGCACAAAACTTTGCCGACCCCCTGATGTGCAACGCCGTATCTCAACGAACGTCGATGTACATTGACGTATATCAATGAGCGCCTAACGCATGCGTAACTCATAACGACGTATCCCGACATAGCGGCAAAAAATCACATAAGTCGACGTGTGTTTGCGCGATGCGTCATAATGTGACAGCACCATTACTGCTCGGAGTACCACCACGTGTGTGCCAACCAGCGTCTAAAAGGTACCACCATGGCAACATCTAGTGATTCCATGTGTTTCCATAGTTACGGACTTGTTTCAAATCACTGAGTAATTCAGTTAATGAAAGAAATGTATTGTTGTATGATATAAATGAATGCGCGTGGCTTACTGTGAGGATGCATTAATACAGGTGGAGTCCTGCGGTGGGGATGCATTAATACAGGTGGAGTTCTGCTGTGGGGATGCATTAATCCAGGTGGAGTCCTGCTGTGGGGATGCATTAATCCAGGTGGAGTCCTGCTGTGGGGTTGCATTAATACAGGTGGAGTCATGCTGTGGAGATGTATTAATGCAGATGGTGTCCTGCTGTGGGGAAGTATTGATGCAGGTGGTATCCTGCTGTGGGAATGCATTAATGCAGGTGGAGTCCAGCTGTGGGGATACATTAATGCAGATGGCATCCTGCAGAAAGGGTACATTAATTCAGATTGTGTAACCTGATGGCCACTCTGATATAGGTGGGGCCTTCAATGCGTTCACTATTTGGGATGTCACCTGCATTAGTGCATCCAGTGTAGCCTGCATTAAGTGCACAAACCGATGCTTAAATTAATGCAGGAAACAGCCTTGACTCTGTTGCCAGACATTTCTTTGAATTTACTTTTTATTCCAATTTACCTTTTGTTTGAATTTACTTTCTGTTGAATTTACTTTTTATTTAGATTTACCTTTTATTTGAATTTAAGAGTCAGATCAGAATTTACCCCCCCCCCCAAAAACAACTCACCAGTTACAATACAAGACATCAAACATATCAAAATCTGTGTAACCATATCAAAATCTGTGTAACCATGAGAACATAAACACCACACTCAAGTCCCATTATGGTTTTCTATTGAACACTATGGTGACAATAATTGATAGGTGGCGCTGTGGTGGATGAACCGAGCAATAATTTGCGTGGAACCAATCTCGCCGATTCCCGATCCCTGATTCCCCCCCGGCCGAGAGCTGCATCACCGACGCCGACTAGTATCCGGCGGGCTGGGTGGCTGGGTGGCTGGGTGGCTGGGTGGCTGGGTGGCTGGGTGGCTTAGTTGCAGTATTCACCCTTCTCCTACACTGCATCGGAACATCTACCTTTCACACTACCGGATGTGGTGGCCAACTCGGTAGAACGCAGGCCTCCCATGTGGGAGATTGGGAATTCGATTCTCAGTCGAGTCAAACCAATGGCTTATAAAATTGATACTTTTTGCTTCCTAGCTTGGCGCTCGGCATTAATAGGATAAGCCAAGGACTGGTTAGCTCAGTCTCAGGATAATGTGACTGAGTGGGATATCAGATCATGGTGCTGGCGACCTGATTTCCCAGTAGGACATCACTATAAAGTTGCCATGAATGTGCACCGTCACTAATCGACACCCATCCTGATATGACCGTAGATGTTGCTAGGAGGTAAGAATTCCCAAAACCAACCAATCCACCACTGCCACAATTCGGTAACCGTCCTGATGTGACCTTATATGTTGCTAGGAGGTAAAATTCCAACAACCAACCAACCACCACCACAAGTCGGTAACCGTCCTGATATGACCTTATATGTTGCTAGGACGTACAAATTCCAACAACCAACCACTGTCACAAGTCAGTACCTGTCCTGATATGACCTTATATGTTGCTAGGATGTACACATTCCAACAACCAACCAACCACTGCCACAAGTCGGTAACCGTCCTGATATGACCTTATATGTTGCTAGGACGTACAAATTCCAACAACCAACCAACCACTGCCACAAGTCGGTAACCGTCCTGATATGACCTTATATGTTGCTAGGACGTACAAATTCCAACAACCAACCAACCACTGCCACAAGTCAGTACCTGTCCTGATATGACCTTATATGTTGCCAGGATGTCAAATTCCAATAACCAACCAACCAACCACCTTTCACACTAAACCATCCACCTCACAGTTGAAGCAGCAATGCTCTATTCCCCAGCCGACCTCATTCGCACATCCATCGGTCTTATCACCACGTATCACCTCTATCCGCCCCCCGCCACCTCCCCCCTTCACCCCCCCCCCCCCCCACACACACACACACCCACACCCATACATTCAGACACCGACAGAGAAGATTCCTCAAGTATCTCTCCAATAGTGGGAGAACAAAAGAAATGAACATACGCGAAGCAAAAAATAAATACGGTAAAACATCTCTAAATCGACCGACCATGGGACGACTTTAAATGGTCCATTTAGTGAGGTGGTCAGTTTAGGGAGGTTTCTAAAATCATTATAATGATATTATATAGGCAATCGTTTGGGACCCAAATAAAGCATTCAATATAGGGGAGTTGTCGATCTGTGGGAGTGGTCGGTTAGAGAGGTTTTACTATACAGTAAAACCTCTCTAAATTGACTGACCATGGGACCGACTTTAAATGGTCCATTTAGGTGAGGTAGTCGGCTTAGGGAGTTATTTTATTTTTGTATAATGGTATTGTATGGGCAATCGCTTGGGACCCAAATTAAGCAATCGATATAGGGGAGTAGTCGATCTGTGGAGGTGGTCGGTTAGAGAGGTTCTACTGTACATGTGTATAAATTAAAGAAGAAAAACAAAACTCACAACAACAACAAAAAACCCACCTAACCCGCCTCCGGTTGGAGAGTGAGAGAGTGAGAGAATGTGTGAGTGCGGCAGTGGCGCTGCACGCTGATTGGCTGCGCTGGTGGCCGGCGTGGGATGCCGATGCGCGCATGCGCGGTATTCGTGGGAGCCGATGCGGGGCGTTGCCTGCGTATAAAGAGCGATGACGGCCAGAACCAGCGAACATCCCGACACAGACGCGCCACCCTCAAGTCACGCAGCCTCCCTCCGCAGGACATCCCTCCTCCCCACCAACCGTCGCCATAGAAACTGAGGACATCCCCGTCTGAAACTCCAACCACAGAGCTCTACACCATAGAAAAGTGTTTGAGACTCCAGCCAGAGCTCCATCCGAGGTAAGCTTTTAAAATATACAGTAAAACCTCTCTAAATCGACCGACCACTTCAAGTGGTCGATTTAAGGAGGTGGTCGGTTTAGGGAGTTAGAATATGGTTACAATGGTATTGTTGGGACCCAAATAAAGCGATCGATATAGGTGAGTGGTCGATCTGTGGAGGTGGTCGGTTAGAGAGGTTTTACTGTATATATTTGTTTATCTACAGCAGCCCCGTTCTGATATGACCTTAGATGTTGTCAGGATGTAAAACTCCAACAAACAAATAAATAAACAATTTACAGCAGTACTTGTCTTCAGCGATGAACATTGCCGAATGTTCAGCTATCATCGCTGAAGATAGCTGAACATTCGGCAATGTGCAAATCCTTTTTTTATTATTTTATAATTGAATATTTATATGTACAATAAAACCTTCCTAACAGACCACCTCCACAGATAGACCACTCCCCTATATCGATCGCTTTATGTGGGTCCCAACAATACCATTGTAATCATATTCTAATTCCCTAAGGCGATCGACCACCTCTCTAAATGGACCACTTAAAGTCGGTACCAAGGTCGGTCGATTTAGAGAGGTTTTACTGTATATATAAAGTACAAACTATGTAACTTGTCTTATTTAATTTGACTATCCGTCTGATAACAGGACACCTTCTATGTTATGGCAATATTGGGTCTGGATGTAGAGTTGGGTCATTTTGAAGTGAGGTCTAGTAATACATTTCTTCAAAGACATGCACTTGGTAATCCTTAGATTTGGCTAGCCGCTACTTGTTAAAGCTGCATAGTCCAATGAAGCGTCAAATCTTCAAAATCAAAACAATGATCTAGATTTGATTCTACATATCTACATTAGATACTGATGCACTTCTTATGCATTTGCTGCCACATAGAAGGGAATACTGAGTCAATTCAATAGAACCTGTTTCTATGGAAACCTATTGTGTCAGAGTTTTGGCGTGCTTGCCAAAATTAATTTCACACATTTTCACTTTCAAATATCTCAAAAGTTAGCCATTTCAAATAAAAGTTACTTCAAATTGAAGTAAGAGAGATTATGACAATCAATTTAATATATTTATCTCAGAAAACTGACAGAAACTCAAAACCATCGGCCTATGCAACTTTAAGCTATGGATAAGTTTGTAAAAGTTATTTTAATCACTCATCATGAGGGATCATTATGACGTTGATTTCAATGGGAATTGGTTCAATTCGATTAAACCTTTGAGGTGGTGTTTAGTTAGCCTTCATATGCAATCTGATTGATATTACTAACAGTCGCACTCCAACAGCAAAGAGGGGAGCGGGGTGTAGCTCAAGCTGTAAAGTGTCCACCTATGAAGGTGCCAGTTATCCTATCGATCCTGCTCAGTGGACCCATTTGCAGTTTGGGCTATTTTCCGTTCCAACCAGTGGACCACAACTGGTTCATCAAAGGCTGTGGTATGTGCTGTCCTGTCTGTGGGAAAGTGCATATAAAATACCTTGCTGTTTATCGTAAATAGTAGCCTATGTGGCGCCAGCAGGTTTCCTCCAAAGAAATTTGTCAGAACGACCATGCGTTTGACGTCCAATAGCTGATGATAAAAATCAATATGCTCTCGAGGCATCATTAAAGCTGCATAGTCCGATGAAATATCAAATTTTCAAAACCAAACCAATTATCTAGATTTGATTTTACATATCTAACTTCGATACTGATGCACTTGTTAAGCATTTGTTTCTGTGTAGAAGGCAATACTGAGTCAATTTAACAGAACCTGTTACTGCAGATGTCTATGGTGTTAGAGTTTTGGCAAGCGTGCCAAAACTAACTTTCCATGTTTGCACCCAAAATATCTCAAAAGTTTACCATTTAAAATAAAAGTAACTTTGAACTAATGTAAAGTAGATAGTAGTGATCGATCTGATGTATTTATCTCAGAAAAAATACATAAATTCAAAACCATCATTAAATAAAACAGCTTTACTTACTTCCAATAGCAAACACCTATGTTGTTGACAAGTGCAGCCATTACCACCAGTACCAGAAGAATGTCAACACTAAAAAGCAAACTGCACCTAACAAACTCTCTTAACTAATCAGGCTGAGGTAACACTAGAATATTCCTATCCCACTGACGCTAATCCACTCCTCCTCTAACTCCAGCTGATTGGCTGACGGCCGATGCCATGACCTACATTAAAAACCGACTCTGCTCCCAAACTATAATCCTAAATGAATGCAGAGAAAACTTCTGCGCTTGTACTAAATGCTATGAAACTGATGTTTCTTTTTGTTTTTTATGTTTTTTTGTTGCTGAAAAAAAGATTTTTAACTTTATAGTGTTGTCACACTGGGAGACCAGTCCACCGCCACCATGACCCGATTTCCCACTCAGTCACATTATCATGACACTGAGCTAACCAGTCCCTTGCCCTATTCTAGTAATGCTGCGCGCCAATCTAGGTAGTGACAAGCATACATTTTCGAATTCATTGGTTTGACTTGACCGGGATTCGAACTGCCGACCTTCCGCACAGGAAGCCTACGCTCTATCGATCCGGTGCCGTGAAACTATTCACATCGATCCACCTAATATCAATATGATCATACTACACCAGTGTAATCATATTGCAGTGATATTTGAAAAGCACATAAACATATAGTTACTCCCCCTCCCCCCATTCTCTCCCCCCCCCGCCCCAAAAAAAGAAGAAGAAAAAGAAGACCGTCATGATAAGTAGTTGGTTGGTTGTTGGAGTTTTATGTTCTGGAAACATCATGATAAGTAGTAGACGGGATGGAACAGGATGACCGATTGAGTTAAGCACGCGCTTTCCATGAGGCAGCTCAATGCTTCGAAAACCACTGACATAAACATTCATTCTTGTTGCTACGCAGCCTACCACTCGGCATCATTAGGTTGGTGGAATTTTACGTCCATGCAACATCTAAGGTCATATCAGGATGGCTATCGATTTGTGACAGTGTGAAGAATATCTGGTTTGGCCGCCCAAGTTACTCATCTTTACTCACTCCTATCAGGAGGATCCTGGCACCTGTCCTCCAATGTCCACCCACTAAATACCATGACAACTCATAAGCAACCTGCCACAGAGAACCACATGGTTCCTTCTTGTTCAGTCTAATCAGTGCCTACAATCCATTAAACCTAATTCCCATGGGTGTTACACACAGCTCAGTGGTGAACTGCTTCTTTTGGTATCTATAAAGTGAGTGTGTGTCTGCATAGCAAGTGCAAGGAGTACACGGTGACTAGTCTCACACAGCCAGCCAATCACACACCTCTGCAGCCTGGGATGGGCGGTGCCCAAGAGGGGCACCTTTCACTCAACTCGAGTGCAGGTGGTGTCCATAATATATGCAGAGTGGCTGGGTGTGCTTACCCAATGGTCCCATGGTAACAAGTAGTCGTCATACAGTTACAATGAACATTAATATATGCTCCCGCTCCATTTGCACTCTTCCTGGTGCATGGATGGAACATTTTTGTAATTAATAACTGTATCCTAATATCCGGACATCATACCGCAATCGTGGTCACTGCGTGCCATAACATTTCCACATAGTTATTTATATGTCACACAGCGACTGGGCACACATTGCATCCCTATTACATAACAATGGTCCCCAACTCCATAGCCCGAGATACTGATATGATTCCAAGCTTGTCTATCATGACCAAAAGACCGTATATTTTTACAAGTGTGCACTCACGGTGACTTTGTAGTGCTGCCCCACTGGGAACAAAGACTGTCAGCACCATGACCTGATATCCCACTCAGTCACATTATCCTGACACTGAGCTAACCAGTACTTGCCCCATCATATTAATGCCGACTGCCAGGCTAGGAAGTGACAAGTATAAATTTGATAAGTCATGACTCGACTGGGAATCAAACTCCCAATCTATCGCACGCGAGGCCCACGCTCTACCGATTCGGCCACCACGTGCAGTGCATCATTAGAATAGGGAAAGAACAGTGGAATGAGGAAGTCCAATTGTCCGTCATTGAAATTACTTTTCGCAGAGTAATCAGAATGAAAATTTAATCACTCCACCACGAGAGACCATGTTCTCTGACTGTATGTTTGTTGGAGTTTTACATCCTGGTAATATCTAAGGTCATAAGACCAGACGGGATGGCCGAAAGAGTTGAGCGTCCGTCTCCCGTTTTGGTAAATCGTGGGATTCGAACGCACAGGTTCGAACCCTGGTCGATTCAAACCAATGACATAGAAATTGATACTTGTTGCTTCCTAGACAGGCAGTCGGCATCATTAGGATAGGGCAAGGACTGGTTGGCTTAGTGTCACGATAATGTGACTGAGTTGGATATCAGGTCATGGTGCTGGCAGCCTGGTCTCTCAGTGGGGAAGCACTATAAAGTCACCATGAGTGCGCACTGTCACAAGTCGGTACCCGTCCTGATATGACCTGAGATGTTGTCAGGATGTAAAACTCCAACAACCAACCAATACAGCAGAGCACAGACTGGTTTCCTGTACTTTTTCTGTCTGCTTAGTACGGGCTGGTCCCTGTACTTATTCTATCGGGTGTAGTACGTACTGGTCCCCTGCACGTATTCTCCCAACTGTAGGCCAGACTGTACTCATTCTGCACACTATGACACAGACCGGTCCCCTGTTCTAATTCTGCACACCATGACACTGACTGGTCCCTTGTACGTATTCTCCCAACTGTAGTACAAACTAGTCCTATATAGTTATTGTGTACACCATAATACAAACTGGTCCTCTGTACTTATTCTGCACACCTTGACACAGACTGGTCCCCTGTTCTCATTCAGCACACCATGACACAGACTGGTCCCCTGTTCTAATTTAGCACACCATGACACAGACTGTTCCCCTTGTAAAATATTCCGATAATCGGCAGAGGAGGGGAATGGAAATCCTCTATTATTATTCTGTGTGGCCGGCCAAGAGTGTCTGTATATGTATGTTGTGGGCAGGTAATAATAGAATTAAGGATGATTGGCAGGTCTGGGTGAGTGCACTCAGGGCCTGGCTCTCTGCTGAGGTAGGGGTCAATGCACACAGGGGTCAAGGTTGGTGGTGGCCACAGGTCAACCAGCTCTGGTGGTGGGCAGACCACTGGTGGTCATGGTAACCAGAAATGCTGAGTCCCTATTGGAGGAACTGGGAATGCTGCTTCCCTATTGGTTGGAGTGAATGGCATGATCCTATACCAAGAATCCATGTACTATATATAATAAACCAGAGGGGCTTGGACTCTCTCTTACACTCTTACTTTTGCTTTACTTTCTCTCTTTCTCTCCGTCTGTATTGTTTTTCACTTTAGCCTACCTACATAGCCACAGACTCGAACACCGACTCTACACCCTGTTCTAATTCTGCACAGCATGACACTAACTGGGCCACCGTTCTAATTAAGCACACCATGATACAGACTGGTCCTGTGTTCTAATTCTGCAGCCATGACACAGACTGGTCCCCTGTTCTAATTCAGCACACCATGCCACATACTGGTCCCCTGTTCTAATTCAGCACACCATGACACAGACTGGTCCCCTGTTCTAATTCAGCACACCATGAAACAGACTGGTCCCCTGTTCTAATTCAGCACACCATGACACAGACTGGTCCCCTGTTCTAATTCAGCACACCATGACACAGACTGGTCCCCTGTTCTAATTCAGCACAACATGACACAGACTGGTCCCCTGTTCTAATTCAGCACACCATGACACAGACTGGTCCCCTGTTCTAATTCAGCACACCATGACACTGACTGGTCCCCTGTTCTAAGTCAGCACACCATAGCACAGACTGGTCTCCTGTACTAATTATACCAGTGCGTCGAGTTAATCTGCATTGTACTCACGAGCAGACTCAGGAACCACCGACTCCCTCATCACCCCGCCCTGCACGTTAACTTTAAGCTTCCAGGACATGCGATTGTGTCGTGTGTTTCTGAGTGAGTGGAGGGTGACCCGGGCGGTCTCTGCGCGCGATCCTACTCTGGAGGTTCAGGGGGAAGTGCAACTAAGGCCTTTAGTCACACTATGGCTTGCCTCCACTTGCGACCACTTTACGACCACTTTGCAACCAAAAGCTGGTGACCTCCTTGCAACCGAAGCAAAAAAAGGCAGGAAAAACAATGTGTAATATCAACTTGATTGTAGTCTAGATATATCTTTGTTACTTCTCTCTTCTGTGTTTCGTCCTCGGTAGTGGGCCCGGTCTTGATGGTGTATGAGCTGTGAAACGCAACACAACTGACAGTGTGCTGCTGTTTATTCTCTTACAATAACTTGTACAATGCAATGCTACTCTCCTCTGCTCTCCCTCCTCCTTTGTGCGTGCCCTGCTTCCCTGAGTGCATGAATGCATGCTCAGGTGAGTATATGGTCCTCTTATATATACTGACAACTCCCTACTCCCCTGACAACAAGCTTTACCCAGAAGGCAAAGTAACCTCCTCTCTATGGAACCATTCTCACAATAATTAACAGTCGTATTCCCTTCTGGAAGGCAGGCAGGCTCAAATTTTCATTGCAACGGTATCGTATGGGCGATCATTTGGCACCCAACTAAAGCTATCAATATAAGGGAGTGGTCGATCTGTGGAGGTAGTCGGTTAGAGAGGTTTTACTGTACTTTCCTACATCTCCGTACCCTCCGTGACCTTGTTAGTTATACAATTCGCAAGTTGTTTGGGTACCTATATTTACTTTCCCTGACTGCCTTTGCCCTGTTGTGTTAGTGGGCATTAAGCTTTTGGTTTTAAATCTAAAGTTTGCCTCCTGAATATATCATGCCTGCCATTTATACTCTCCAACAGTTTGCTTTAATCAACAGTGAATTAAAACAAATTTAATATATATTTTATTTCTTGAAGATTTATACCATCTATCATGGATAAGACTGGATAGACTTCCTTTAACCATTCGACAGTTTGTCGTTTGAAAGCCCGAGCCTACACTTTTACCGACCCAAGGGATTTTTAACCTCCCACACCGTATAGACATGGCCTTTGATGACGCTGTAAGTTATACACAGCGGTGGAAATCTAAATTGGCAGAGGTGGAGGCACGTGAAATCGAACCACCAACCTTCCGCTTAGGAGTCTGACCTAGAAAAAAGTCAGACACTCTAACCACTCCACTAGAGATATATATATATTTCTTGTTTTAGGTTTTTTGGTTCACTTTGTTAGTCTAGCAGTGCCTTTAGCTTCATGCTGATTATATTCTTTATATGTTCTTACTGTCTCTGTACTTCTTTCTTCCACTCCCAGTTTGTGTAACCCTGCTTTCATGAGTTCCTGTACTCAATGCCTGACTCTGGGTCCGAGGCCGTTAGTATGACCTAGTTTGGTGTCTCGGAACAGACATGGTGGTAAGCTCTGCATCGTGCGCATATGTATGCATAACTTCCGATGTACACGACCACTGGTGTGTAAACCACATACAAAGGTGAGCATACACAACAGAACATTTGCGACGAAACTGCGATGTCTTGAATATAAAAACATCAACACCCAAAAGGAAAGTTTGTTTTATTTAATGACGCCTCTAGAGCATATTGATTTTTATCAGCGGCTATTGGACGTCAAACATTTGGTCATTCAGACACATTTCTTTAGAGGAAAACCTGCTGCCGCCTCACAGGCTACTCTTTCCAATAAGCAGCAAGGGGTCTTTTATATGCACTTTCCCATGGACAGGACAGCACATACAACATCCTTTGATGAACCAGTTGTGGACCACTGGTTGGAACGGAAATTAGCCCAAACTGCAAATGTGCCCACTGACCAGGATCGATCGGATGACCCACACCTACACAGCTGGACACGCTACTGTCTGAGCTACGTCCCGCTGCTCATACAACATCAGCACCCAAGCCAATGAGCCCTGGATGATCCTAAGACCAATGACTATGCACTCGGTTGATTTCTACTCTTATTTAGCGTGATGCTTCTAGGCGGAATTCACAGATTACTGCAAGATTTGATTCAATTTTTGATTATAATTACACCACTTCGCTTCCACATGAACAAATCTAATATGTCAAACAATAAAACCCACAAAAATATGCTATTTAATTGCTAACAAGCATAAGATTCTACTACTATTCTACTGATTAGGCCACCGCGCGGGCCTTGAATGTGTGAGATCGGGAGTTCGGTTCCCAGTCAAGTGAAACCAATGATGTATAAAATTGATATTTGTCACTTCCTAGCCTGGCACTAGGCATTATTAGGATAGTGCAAGGACTGGTTGGATCAGTGTCAGGACAATGTGACTGAGTGGGATATTAGGTCATGGTGCAGGAGGCCTGATTTCCCAGTGGGGCAGCACTGTAAAGTCACCATGAGTGTGCACTGTCACAAGTCGATACCGGTCCTGATATGACCTTAGCTGTTGCCAGGGCTTAAACTTTAAAGCTCCAACAACCAATCAACCAACCAACATCCCTACCACACCAGATGGGGTTTACCACCTCACCCACTGCATGCCTGCCACGTGGGAGCCATTGGACAAATTGATGTAGCAGCAAACGCTCATTTCACCTCGTACTGATTCCAGTTGAGTGAAATACAATTCCGGCGCGCCGCGTGCCATGCGCCGCCCGCAATCAAGTTGGACCTCCCAGGACTCTCATAGATAGATCCACGCCGCAGGTTCTCTGAAGGCAGGGACCGGACGCGATGGCAGAATCGGTAGAGCGGAGGCTTTGAATTTAGGTCGGAAGTTTGAATCCCAGTTGATTCAAAGCAATGACCTATAAAAATTCATACTTGTCGCTACCTAGTCTGACACCGGCATTAATAGGATAGGACAAGGAATGGTTGGTTGGCACAGTATCAGGATAACGCAACTGTGTGGGATATCAGGTCATGATGCTGGTGTCCTGATTTCCCAGTGGTGCAGACCTATAAAGTCACCACAAGTGCGCACCACTGCACTATAAAGTCACCACCGCACTGTCGCAAGTTGGTACCCGTCCTGGTATGGCCTTAGATGTTGCTAGGACATAAAACAGCAACAAACCAAACAACCAATGCGCAGGTAGGGATTGTAGCAACCCCCCCCCCCCCCCACACACACACACGTCCCACCTCCCGGGAGTGATTTAAATGGAGTACCGTGGTGGCGCCACCAGTTCTGTTTAGTACATAATCAGGTGGGGATGGACAGTGGAACTCCATTACAACGCGCTCCGATTTAACGCGAATTCTGATATAGCGCGATGAGTGATTGGACCCAGAATTCCTTAATTAATCACAGTTATAGTGATTAAATTGAGAATTCCACATTGAAAAAAGAGTATTTAAATGGAGAACTGATAGTAAGATGAGAGTTCGGGAAATGATAATTGTTATAGGCAACTCAATATATATATATATATATATATATATATATATATGTATATATATATACATATATATATATATATTGAGTTGCCTATAACAATTATCTTATATATATTAGTACATCTATATATATACATTACCAATTCAACCATTTACAACAAAGACGACCAAATAATTAACAAATTATAAAAGGGCACTGTATATAATTTGTATCATAGAAATTCAATAAATACATTTCTTCTTTTATTCCTAATTTGCACAAATATATTTAACTACTCTTGTGCAACTCAACCACTTAAAAAGACAAATTGATTGATCGGTGGTTTCTTTACACAGTGCCGGCAGTACAGGCCATATTCACGGCGATATAAAAAAGACACAAAACACAAAATAATTGACATTAACTAAAGGATAATGTGACAATGTACAATATTTATGCATATATTTGGTTGGTTGGTTCTTGGAATGTTATGTCCTGGCAACATCTAAGGTCATATCAGGATGGGTACTGACTTGTGACAGTGCACACTCATGGTGACTTTATAGCGCTGCCTTACTGGGAAATCAGGCTGCCAGCACATTACCTAATATCCCACTCAGTCACATTATCCTGATGCTGAGCTAACCAGTCCTTGCCCTATCCTATTAATGCCAAGCAACAAGCTAGGAAGTGACAAGTATCAATTTGTAAGTCATTGGTTTGACTCACCCGGGAATCAGACTCCCGATCTCCCACATGGGAGGTCTGCATTCTACCAATTCAGCCACCGCGTCCAGTATATATATGAATATACAGTAAAACCTCTCTTACCGACCACTCCACAGATCGACCACTCCCCTATATCACTTTATTTGGGTTCCAAACAATTGCCCATACAATACCATTGTAATGATTAAAACAAACTCGCTAAGCCGACCACCTCCCTAAATGGAACAATTAAAGTCGGCCCCATGGTCGGTTGATTTAGAGAGGCTTTACTGTATATATATATATATATATATATATATTTATATATATATATATATATATATATATATATATATATGCTTTATATCAAGTATATTCAATTAGTTGGAGATTACCTTCCGGTTTGTGGTCAGAATGATGGAGGAAAGCTTGTAAGTAATGGGGGGCGGTTGATTCCAAAGGGCGTACGTAGCAGAAGAGGGCGGCTACCGCAAGGCGGCGCCACCAAGAGAAATCACCCAATAGGGGTCCTTATACGTAGAAGGCATTGGTGAGGAAGTCAAATCAACCGACAGCGAAACCCATTATTATCACAACACGAGTCTTCTGAGAGGCCGACGCTGGGACCCAGCAGGCCCCGAATCAGGCTCCCAGCCCTACTAGGGTGGGGACAGAGCACACTGCGCATGTATCCAGAATACTCTTGCAGTGTACATGTCAGACAAGGGGGGCAAATAAGCTGTGTTCACACACACAATTTTATATCGACTTAGACAAGTCGATTTATATGAATCGATTTAGTGTCGTGTTCACACATGCAATACTTTTAGCCGGAAATCGATATCTGCGCATGAGCAAGTCCATACTAACCAGCGCAACTTTCAGTTAGTCAACGTCGCCAGTAGAGAGTGGGTTCAACCTAGATCTGTATGTACTGAATCATATTGGTTTGGAACGGTCAAAACTTCTGCTGGGCAGTGAAACCTTAAAAATAAATGATGAAAAAAATATCTGTGCACAGCTAGCGGTTGCATAGACTAAATTCTATAATATGCGCTTTTGATCGACCGGAAAGTCAACAAACTAAGGTCTCAACTGCGCATGTCCGTGATGCGCTCAAGCCAAATCGATTCATATAAACTACCTCACGAAGGTAGTTTCCATGAACTGATTTATATGAATCGATTCAGCCCTAAATCGACACAGCGTCGCATTCACACAGCAAATGTGCGTCGAACTAGGCAAGTCGATTTATATGAATCTATTTAAAGTGCGTGTGTGAACACAGCTATAGAGTAGTAGCACAAATAGCGGATAGTGTGTACATGTGAGGCGCACTGGTGCAGCAGCAGTGAGTCCTGCTGCCTGCATACAGGGGTGAGTGTGCGGTTACAATGGTTACTACCTAGGATGGGATACAAGTGGGTGATGCGAGTTAGCACTCTGCAGTTGGCGTGTCAGAAAGTGGCGGTTGCCAGTGAACACACATACAGAATCGGCAGAGCGCAGGCTTCCCGTGCGGAAGGTCGGGAGTGCGATTCCCAGTCGAGTCAAACCAATGACTAACACAATTGGTACTTGTCATGACCTAGCCTGGCGCTCGGCATCACAAAGATAGGGCAACGACTGGTTAGCGCACTATCAGGATAATGCGACTGAGTCATAAATCAGGTCATAGGGATACATAGGCCTACATACTAGACCAAAGTAGGTGGATGGAGTGATTTCAAATGCATCTCAGTCTTTGATTTGGGACAGCATAGAAAGAATAATCTGTGAATTTCTGATACCATGGCTTTAGACGCCTACTTTGAGATTTGGTTGGTGTTGAGCAGTTTTACGTCATAGCAACATCTAAGGTCATATCACACTGAGCTTACCAGTCCTTGCCCTACCCTATTAATGCCAAGCACCAGGCTAGGAAGCGACAAGTATCAATTTTATAAGTCATTGGTTGGACCCGACGGGGAGTTGAACTCCCGACCTTCGGTCCGCGAGGCCCACACTCTACCGATTCGGCCACCGCGACCGGCCCTGCCCTACTTTGAGAAAGCCATTAAGCAGGAACACCACTAACCAATTAGGTCAATCTCATGACCTCATTAGCCTTGTACTCATTCTAAGTACCATGTGTAGCTTAGTCAGGTTCCAGGATTAGTAGGTCAGCCCATATCATGTGGCCAGCGCAAGATGGTAATCTGGGTCATAGCTACAGGTGTTTTTGCAAGGTTGTCAACATTATTTTGCGGTCGTTCAGTTCAAATTGCTCCAAAGTTAGCCATTTTTTCATCAAAGTTACTCCACACTAATGAGAATGTCTGCATAATCTCATTTGTATATTATCAATACAACATAAGTTATATCCACATGTAATCTTTATCTGTGCATTACCCACAAGTTTTGTTTGTTGTTTTACATCCTAGCAACATCAAAGATCATATCAGGACGGGTACTGACTTGTGACAGTGCACACTTATGGCAACTTTATAATGCTGCCCCACTGGAAGACCAGGCTGCCAGCAACATGACCTGATATCCCACTCAGTCACATTATCCTGACACTGAGCCAACCAGTCCTTTCCCTATCCTAATAATGCCAAGCACCTGGCTAGGAAGCGACAAGTATCAATTTCTAAGTCATTGGTTTGACTCGACCAGGGTTTGAACCTACAAACCCATGCGTTCGTATCCCCCGATCTCCCAAAACAGGAGACGGATGCTCAACTCATTCGGCCATCTCGTCTGGTCTTAACCTACAACTACTGACTGAATACTGATACATGTACCTGCATAATCTCATTTGTATAATATTAGTCAACATACGTTATGACTAGAAGATTAGTGTTCTATATCGCTAACCTTGGATTATATTCACGGAATAAATTACTTTACTCTAAACAAATAAACAAAAAGTCAAGAAAACTATGGCGTCGCCCCGCACAGAAGAAGTTGATGGAGCAGACGACAATCTCACAAAAGAACTTACCCAATTAGTACATCTATATATAACACTGAATTGAAAAATGGCTGGAAGACCAGTGCTTCGGCACTGACAAAAGACTTATTCAGCAGAATAAACATATTTACCACAAAAAAAAAGAAAAAAAAGAAAAAAAAAAGTTACTTCCGCGTGGTGGCGCCACCGGTGCATCCCGCGCTTCTGCGAATACGTCACTTCCAGGTTCCTCAGAGAAGTCCCCAGGGATTCCCTTAATGCGTGGACTGAAGGGAAAGGGTGGGGGTGAGTGGGGTGTGTGCGCACGCATATTTTCATGCCCTTTTGAAACTAATAAATACCCCACCAAAGGTTTAGCGTGCATTAGAACCATGAAAGTATTGTAGTAGCTTCTGATGCAGAATTCAACTGGATTTTTTAAAATAAAACATACCTAGACCAAATTTTGTTAAATGGTGATCGTCCCCGCCCCTGCCCGAACAATCGCCCGCCCTTGATTAGATTTTATTTTTTATTTTTTTAACTGTTAAAAATGCATTGGGCTAGCAACAATTCAACTTCCGTATACATTTTTAAGTTAGTGGTTTGACTCGGCCAGGGTTTGAGTGAGTGGGGTGTGTGCACGCGCATATTTTCATGCCCTTTTGAAACTAATAAATACCCCAACAAAGGTTTCGCGTGCATTAGAACCATGAAAGTATTGTAGTAGCTTCTGATGCAGAATTCAACTGGATTTGAAACAAAACATACGTAGACCAAATCTTTTTAAATGGTGATCATCCCCGTCCCAGCCTGAACAATCGCCCGACCTTGATTCGATTTTTTATTTTTTTTAACTGTTAAAAATGCGTTGGGCTAGCAACAATTCAACTTCTGTATACATTTTAAAGTTATTGGTTTGATTCGGCCAGGGTTTGAACCCAGGAGTTCGAATCCCACAACATGCCAGAACGGGAGGCAGATGCTCAACTCATTCCGCCATCACGTCTGGTTATGTATTACGTCTACGTCATATGCCAGAAAAATAAAAAATAAAAATAAAAACTGTCTGCACGACCCTGATTATATTGATTGCATTCATTAGAATTCTTTTAACTGAAAATTCATTTTATAGAACAAAACGATTTTTAAATTGAATTAGAATTGCCATTAAACTCTCAAAGGGAAACATCTTTTACTCATAATGTTGTGTCCTAAAATTCCACACAAAACACAAATTCTTGGCTCTTTCAAGCAAAATTGATTGTGATATGAACTGAACAGTTGGCTATTTGTGTTAAATTAATAAAAAGCATTCTATCTGTTTATAAAACTGACATAAAACAGAAATATGGAAAAAAAGGACACCATTCTGAGCAGAAGACTTGTAACAAAATGGACGCCATTTCCCCCATCATTCTGATCTAATTTGTCTATTATAAACCCTTATTCTAACTGCCAAATTTGGTTTCATTTGATTCTCACACATGTTGTTCTTACATTCATACCATCAACAAATTTCTGAGTGAATTGTGCATGTGAAATCACGCTTATTGGGAAGCTGGTATCGTGTGTACCGACGACTGAAGGCGTGCACTACTATCAGGCTATCTGGGAGATCAGGCAACCAGCACCATGACCCAATATCCCACACAGTCACATTATCCTAATACTGAGCCAACCAGTCCTTTCCCTATCCTATTAATGCCAAGCACCAGGCTAGGAAGCGACAAGTATCAAATTTATAAGTCATCGATTTGACTCGACCGGAAATAGAACTCCCCCGTCCTTCCATACGGGAAGCCTGCGCTCTACCGATTCAGCCACCACATCCGGTTTGACTGAAAAGGGAACTACAGTAAAACTTCTCTAAATCGACCGATCATGGGACCGACTTTAAATGGTCCATTTAGGGAGGTGGTCGAATTAGGGATTATTTTTTCATCGTTACAATGGTATTGTACAGACAAACGTTTGGGACCCAAAAAAAGCAATCGATATAGGGGAGTGGTCGCTCTGTGCAGGTGGTCGGTTAGAGAGGTTTTACTGTAGTATATAAGTAAGACGCGCAGTAAGAGACGCCGGGATTCCCTCCAGAGCTTCCGGTGAATGCTGACGGCGTTTAGCAATTTGAGGTTTAATTTGAAAAGAGTCGAGGCTCGCAGACGGTTTCACACAGAATGAGCTCCAACTTCCCGACCCCCTCTCCCCCGGGGTGCGGCGCATCATGACCAAGGGACGATGTGTCATGACAAGACGTACCCCAAGATTAGCCTTAGCCGCTTTCTAGATGCCTCTAGTTATTTAAACCTGGAGGTATTACTACAAATTAATAGAACCTCGAGGTGTTACTAAAGATTAACATAACCTCGAGGTGTTACTAAAGATTAATATAACCTCGAGGTGTTACCAAAGATTAATATTGCTGCATCTGGATTAAACAATGCAGCAGTAATTATCATAATGTAATATGTACTTTATTATGTGAATTTAAACAACGGCAGCCCCTTAATGTTTCACTCTAACCACCTTAGCCTCCATGCTATTCACTACAGAACGGGCATTCTCTCCTCCCCACCTCCTCCACACCACGAGCCAACTGTCACTCCGCTCACTTTCAAATAATATTAGTTCTGACTACTTGGCAAAATAAGGTGACTAAGTGGGGTATCGCATCACGGCGTCGACGATAGTATCTCATTTGGACAGCACTATAAAGGCACTACGACTGCATACTGCCGCACGTGAACTTTCATCTTTATATGACCTCAGATATTGCTAGGGCGTAAAACGCACTCAATCACTCGCTAAGTTCCATATGGATTTTTGTTGTCAACATGATTCATAGGTGACCCGGCCAGACATGTTGGCCAAATCGGCAGAGCGCAGGCTTCCTATAGGGATTGTCGGGAGTTTGAAACCCAGCTCAGTCAAACCAATGACTTACTTAATTGTTACCTGACGCCTGGCATTATGAGGATAGGGCAAGGACTGGTTAGCTCAGTATAGGGATAATGAGACTGTGTGTGAAATCGGGTCATGGTACCAGTGGCCTGGCCTACCAGTGGGGCAGCACTATAAAGTCAACATGAGTGCACAGTATCACAAGTTGGTAGCCATCCTGATATGACCTGAGATGTTGCCCGGATGTAAAACCCAACAAACCACAAACACGTGACCTAAATGGCCGAAGTCTGCATCCTCTATTACACTATGTGCAGATTGGAATCAGCCATCAGGAATTCAGTCTAATTTCATTAACCTGACCTAATTTAACTAGAAGAAAGTTTACTAATCGAATTTCACAGTCTGACTCAAAGTAGTACAAAACCATCAAACTACATAGGAAATAAGTTAAGTAAATATGACCCCCCGCCCCATACAAAAAAGAAATCACATAAATCGACTCCAACAGTATAAGGTCCCCATTTGATACAAACTTATTGAATACTAATTCAGTAGTGGATAAGTTAACTGCATTTAAAATGCACAGCAAACTTACACTCGTATGCTCTGCTCAAAAGGGTTGTTTTCTTTATCTTTTTTAATATTCTTTCATTTTCATGTACATGTATGTGCAGAGGCGTTTATCCGACAGTCTCATTAATCGGACGTAATCATTGGGAACAAAGTGGTCTGTATTATTGACAGTTGACTATACATATTTGTTCAGATCCCACATATACGGGTGTGGTTGACCAGTTCCCCCCTGACCCAAGACAAAATATTGTGAAATGTACGGTGAGCTTTCATACACATCACCGATACCTAAAATAAGTGGATATGAAATGTACAGCAGACTTTGGAACAAGTCGTCAATATCTAAAGTAGTTGGACATGAAATGCATAGCAGAGTTTGGCACAGGTCCCCAATATGCATAGTAGGTCGATTTGAAATGTACAATGGGCTTTGGTACAGGTCCCCAATATCAAAAGTAGGTGGAAATGAAATGCACAGCAGGCTTTGGAACAAGTCGTCAATATCTAAAGTAGGTGGACATGAAAATGTACAGCGGGGTTTGGTACAGGTCCCCAATAGCTATAGTAGGTGGATATTAAATGTACAGCAGGCTTTAGTACAGGTACCCAATATCTAAAGTAGCTGGACATGAAACGTACAGCGGACTTTGCTACAAGTCCCCAATATCTAAAGTAGGCAGACATGAAATGTACAGCAGGCTTTGGTACAGGTCCCCAATATCTAGAGTAGGTGGATATTAAATGTACAGCAGGCTTTAGTACAGGTCCCCAATATCTAAAGTAGGTGGACGTGAAATGTACAGCAGGCTTTGGTACAGGTCCCCAATATCTAAAGTAGGCAGACATGAAATGTACAGCAGGCTTTGGTACAGGTCCCCAATACCTAATTTAGGTGGGCATGAAATGTACAGCGGCCTTTAGTACAGGTCAACAATGCCTAATGTAGGTGGACAGGAAATGTACAACAAGCTTTAGTACAGGTCAACAATAGCTAATGTAGGTGGACATGAAATGTACAGCGGGCTTTGGTACAGGTTCCCAATACCTAATGTAGGTGGACAGGAAATGTACAACAAGCTTTAGTACAGGTCAACAATAGCTAATGTAGGTGGACATGAAATGTACAGCGGGCTTTAGTAAAAGTCCCCAATACCTAATGTAGGTGGACATGAAATGTACAGTGGGCTTTAGTGCAGGTCCCCAATACCTAATGTAGGTGGACATGAAATGTACAGCCAGCTTTAGTACAGGTCCCCAATACCTAATTTAAGTGGACATGAAATGTACAGCGGCCTTTAGTAAAAGTCCCCAATACCTAATGTAGGTGGACATGAAATGTACAGCGGCCTTTAGTACAGGTCAACGATACCTAATGTCGGCGGAAAGGAGTGATTCGATAAAGGATTGGATGAACACACCACTAGTGCCCGCCTTACTCACGGGCCACGGAATGTAACGTGGGTCCTGATTGGCTGTCGCTCCCGCCCTACAGCGCCGTCTGGAGGCATCCTGACAAATAACACACATGCGCTGTGAGTTTAGTTTAGTTGCTTTTGTTGTTTTGTTGTTGAACCAGAGGTGAAATTGTGTGTTTGTATTTGACCGCGAATGTTTTGTTAAGGTAAATAGAATATTAATCTCATGACCAATTTGTAAAATCAGGTAAGTAAATCTTTAAGCTCTCATTATCAGCGTCATTTTGCTCTAATGACACTTCTTAGCAAGTAAAACTAATTTTAATATTTAAAAAAAAAAAGTGAAATGACAGAATTAATCTTTCTAGAATTTTTATATTTTGTTGAAATAAAGTGAATACTCATAAAAAAAACTATCTTAGAATCAGGTGAGCAAATCTTTCATTTCTATAAAAAAAACTAAATCTCGTTAAAACACTCATGTTGTTGGTGTTGAAAAGTTTGTTTTATTTAATGATGCCTCTAGAGCACATTGACTTTTATCAATGGCTATTGGACATCAAACATATGGTCATTCTGACATGTTTCTTGAGAGGAAACCCAGTGCTGCCACATAGGCTACTCTTTCTGATAAGCAGTGATGCGTTTTCTTTGATGCGTTAGTGAAACGCAGCTCTTTATCACTGTGTGTCAAATACATGGTTGCACATGTATTTGACCAAAACTCTCGAGTCGTTGAGAACCCTGTAAATATAGTCTTAGTTACTAGCAAGGTGTAAATATCACTTTCCAGGAACCCATCTTTTATGTCTAATCCTGATAGAGGGATTAATTCTAGCTGCTGGGAAATGTCCGTATTACATGACGCAGACAATCAAGCGTCCTGATATTACCTTAGATGTTGCTAGGACGTAAAACAACAACAACAAGCAACCACCAACCGATCAACAGTGGAAATTAATAACGTGCTATATCTGTAGCAAGAGCATGCTATATCCATGGCATGTCTGACAAGCAGAATGTTACTAATAATGTGTGTATGTACTGGAAGTGCACTACCTGGATATGTTGCAATCATAGCCACTCTGCTAGATGAGTGTAGTAAAGTGTTGAGCTACATTCATCTCTACAGGCGAAATACCACATATGAGACTGTCTCGAAAGGTGCGAAGCAATATGGGACAAAACTTTGTCCATTGTAACGATCAACATACTATCTGCTTATGCATTTGCTCAGAATAAATTTATTTGTTTTTTACATAATCCCAATAGAATACATATTGATTTCAAGCAAATGTCCTTGTGTTTTCAGTGTAACCGTTCCTGTGCTGTTTTGTGTCAATCGTTACAATGACCCAAACAAAAAGTGTTATCACCTTTTGAGACAGACTCATATACAGTTATATGTGGGTAATAATAATAATAATGTAAATTTGAACTCGCTGTCAGGAAAGATGCTAAGGTGCTGTACTATAAAACCACCTGATAACATATGTCAAACCTTATGGGTCCGTCGCTGAAGTAGATAGACTGATGGTTAGGAGGTTCTCCCCAGAATCGCAGAAATGTGGGTTCGAGTCCCGCTCTAGTTAGAATATCTCATTTGTTTGCAAAAACAACTCCCATAGCAATGGTGTGGTATGCAGATTTTTCGAAGCACTGTATTGTATGGGTGTTTCAAAGGAAGTACCATATAATCTTCAAAGTGCTGTAGTGCTGTGGACTCCATATGATTTTTAGTGCTTGATGGTACTGGTGCCATATGGTTGTCGAAGTGATGCACTGATGTCATATGGTTTTTGAATGGCTGTGGTACTGGTACCATACGGTTTTCGAGGAGCTATGGTTACCATATGGGTTTTGAACGACAGTAGTACTGGTACCATATGTTTTTCGAGGGATTGTGGTACTGGTACCATATGGTTTTCGAAGCATTGTGGTACTGGTACCATACGGTGGGAGTGGTTGTGGCCAGCACAAGATGAATAGATCGATGGTGGTGGAGGGAGGCGGTAACTGATGGATGGGTGGCTGCATGATCTGCGCGACACACCCCTACCCTAACTGCCTACAGAGGTCAGAGCGAGCCAACCCTCACTTCTAAAACCCTCCACACACACACACGCGCACACCCACACACACTCCACACCACACCTGCACATCCCACCACATCTCAACATATCCCACACCAACTCCACCCCCCATCACCCACCCACAAACCACCCTCACCTACACACCCTGCACCACACACACTCCACACCACACCTGCACATCCCACCACACCTCAACAGATCCCACACCGAATTCACCCCCATCACCCACCCACACACCACCCACACCCACACCACACACCACACCACACACACATACCAACACACCCACACCAACACACCCACAGCACACACACCCTCACTCCCACCCAATGTACACACACCCACACCACACACCTACACCTCCCCACACACACCACCACACCAACACCAACACACACACCCTCACACCCACCCCACGTACACACACCCACACCACACAGCGACCATCACATCCCACCTTGCGGTGCACTGCCCCCCCCACCACCGCCCGCTGGGGATATCGATGTGCATATATCACCTTTCCACCTACCCCCCCCCACCCCCCCATCCCCTGGACATATCCATATTCAGAATGCACCTGGAGTGTCCCCAAACCCACCCACCCATCCCTAACAGTCACGTAACCGGACACAGCGCCCCCATGAGGCCGCCATCGCACCCCTTGTGCTCATAAGGTAGTGCATCTACATTTTTGTTTGGTTGTTGTTCTAATTATGGAGAGGGCAAAGCTTTTAAGCTGTCGGTGTTTTTGATGTTTTTATTCTTTCTTTCATTTTTTATTAAATTATTATTTTAAATATGTATTTTCCTTACAAATATGTTTTCACCAAACTCCAGATTATACTGATAACTCAGATAGCCAGTGGCAAAGCGCACTTTATATAGACTACCTACACCAGGAACCAGCACCAAACTCCGCATTTCAATGATAACTCAAACAAACAGTGTCAAACCCCAATTTCAAAGTGTACTAAAGTATAGTAAAGTATAGGAAAGTATAGTAAAGTATAGTAAAGCATAGTAAAGTATAGTAAAGCATAGTAAAGCACAGTCAAGTACAGTAACGTATAGTAAAGTATAGTAGAGTATAGTAAAAGGCGGATTTTGGACTGTTTGCAATCAACAAACAGTTAAAAGCCAAAGCAAGAAAACCTAAATTATTACTAAAACTAAATTCAGAAGAATTAAATCAAATTGGATTCGTGCTCCCCAGCGGTGAAAATAAGTGTTAATGCGCTTATCAGTTATGAGAAGTGTAAATCAATTCATCAATAAAAAAAACGACTTTGCAAATACTGCTCGCACCAGGAACCAGCATCAAACTCCACATTACACTGACAACTCAGACAACCAGTGTCAAACTCCACTTTACTTAGACTACTCACACCAGCAACCAGCACCAAACTCTACATTACACTGAGAACTCAGACAACCAGTGTCAAACTCCACTTTACTTAGACTACTCACACCAGCAACCAGCACCAAACTCTACATTACACTGACAACTCAGGCAACCAGTGTCAAACTCCACTTTATTTAGACTACTCACACCAGCAACCAGCACCAAACTCTACGTTACACTGACAACTCAGGCAACCAGTGTCAAACTCCACTTTATTTAGACTACTCACACCAGCAACCAGCACCAAACTCCACATTGCACTGACAACTCAGACAACCAGTGACAAACTCCACTTTACTTAGAGTACTCACACCAGCAACCAGCACCAAACTCCACATTACACTGAGAGCTCAGACTACCAGTCACAAACTCCACTTTACTTAGACTACTCACACCAGCAACCAGCACCAAACTCCACATTCCACTGACAACTCAGACTACCAGTCACAAACTCCACTTTACTTAGACTACTCACACCAGCAACCAGCACCAAACTCCACATTACACTGACAACTCAGACAACCAGTGTCAAAGTCCACTTTACTCAGACTACTCACACCAAGAACCAGCACCAAACTCTACATTACACTGACAAGTCAGACAACCAGTGACAAACTCCACTTTATATAGACTACTCACACCAGCAACCAGCATCAAACACCACATTACACTGACAACTCAGACAGCCAGTGACAAACTCCACTTTATATAGACTACTCACACCAGCAACCAGCACCAAACTCCACATTGCACTGAGAACTCAGACTACCAGTCACAAACTCCACTTTATATAGACTACTCACACCAGCAACCAGCATCAAACTCCACATTACACTGACAACTCAGACAGCCAGTGACAAACTCCACTTTATATAGACTACTCACACCAGCAACCAGCACCAAACTCTACATTACACTGACAACTCAGACAACCAGTGACAAACTCCACTTTATATAGACTACTCACACCAGCAACCAGCATCAAACTCCACATTACACTGACAACTCAGACAGCCAGTGACAAACTCCACTTTATATAGACTACTGACACCAGCAACCAGCACCAAACTCCACATTACACTGAGAACTCAGACTACCAGTCACAAACTCCACTTTACTTTGACTACTCACACCAGCAACCAGCACCAAACTCCACATTACACTGACAACTCAGACAACCAGTGTCAAACTCCACTTTATTTAGACTACTCACACCAGCAACCAGCACCAAACCCTACATTACACTGAGAACTCAGACAACCAGTGTCAAACTCCACTTTACTTAGACTACTCACACCAGCAACCAACACCAAACTCTACATTACACTGACAACTCAGACAACCATTATGAAACTCCACTTTACTTAGACTACTCACACCAGCAACCAGCACAAACTCCACATTTCACTGACAACTCAGACAACCATTATGAAACTCCACTTTACTTAGACTACTCACACCAGCAACCAGCAACAACTCTATTATGTTGCGCTGATACCAGACGGGATGGCCGAATGAGTTAGAGCGTCCGTCTCCCGTGCTGGTAGATCGTGGGGTCGTGGGTTCGAGTCCCGGTCGAGTCAAACCAATGACTTTAAAATTGATACTTGTCGCTTCCTAGCCAGGCGCTCGGCATTATTAGGATAGGGCAAGGACTGGTGTGCTCAGTGTCAGGATAATGTGACTGAGTGGGATACCAGGTCATGGTGCCGGCGGCCTGGTTTCCCAGTGGGACAGCACTATAAAGTCGCCATGAGTGCGCACTGTCACAAGTCGGTACCCGTCCTGATATGACCTTAGATGTTGCTAGGACGTAAAACAACAACAAACAAACAAACTGTTGCGCTGATAACTGAGACAACTGGTGACAAACTAACTCCTCGCCCTTACAGCCTCATCCTATCAGCAGAGCACCAAAGACGAATGGCAACCAATGGAAATGAGATAGTACATCTCATGCAAAGACCATGTTACCAACAGGGAAGTCCCTGCCAAGATCCAGCAGGCAATTGGATCAAACTGACATCTGACGTAGGGACGTGCTGCACAGATCATTCAGCTACCCATCCATCAATTACCGCCCCAGCACCACCATCGATATATTCATCTGACGCTGGCCACAACCACTGCCACCGTACGGTACCAGTACCACAATGCTTCAAAAACCATATGGTACCAGTACTACAGTGTTTTAAAAACCAGACAAATCTAGGCAAGCCCAGGCAAGTCCAGGCAAACCCAGGCAAGCGCAAGCAAGCCCAGGCAAGCCAAGGCAAGCCAAGGCAAGCCAAGGCAAGCGCAGGCAAGCCCAGGCAAGCCCAGGTAAGAGGAGTTTGAACCAGTCCTGGTTCTTTCTATGCAAGGACTGGTTGGCTCAGTGTCAGGATAAGGTGACTGGTTGGGATATCAGGTCATGGTGCTGGTGGCCTGGTCTCACATTGGGGCAGTACTGTAAAGTGGCCATGAGTGTGCACTGTCACAAGTTGGTAGCCGTCCTGATATGATGACCTTAGATGTTGCCAGGACATAAAACTCCCAACAACGAACCAACGAACCAACCTGACAACAAAAAGGCCATCGAACCACTCACTTCCCACAGTTCCCACTGTGTTAGCATCGTCCTCACGGCGGCCGCTCACGTGACGACAGGGGTCTCACGTGACCACAGGGGGATCCCACGTAACCTCGTAAACTAAGATGGCACAACTAACCGGTGCCGCGTCCTATCGGAGGCACACAGACGTCAGCGCGGCCAAGTGCACGCGCATACAAACCGGAAACAAAATGCCGGTACGCACGCACCAGGCTGCGCGCGCAGGGGGTGTCGTTTACATAATCGTACATGCGCGCGGACCCACGTTTTACGGAGTTATAGATGCGCACAGAGTAATGTGTGAAAACAGGCATACCTGCCACATGGTTATAATTATGTCTATACACACAGTTCGACTCACACATAAAAGTGAATTTTACGCAGTTGTGTATATGTAATGTATAAACCATTATGCGAGTATAAAGGCATGGAAAGGAATTATATGTTTATTTACTACTTTATTATTGATGGGGTGCCTTACTTGATGTCACGTGACCAATGGCGATTCCACCGGCATGATCCTAACCTGGACGCTACACTGTTCACTCATGCTTTTGGTGAATTTATGTAGTTAGATATGCACAGCCCTATATGTGAATAATGACATACCTTTTACACCGCTATGTATATGCACATGTATACACAAACATATAGGTGAATTTTAAGCAGGTATTTATATGCACAACCCATGTGTGAACAATGACACATTTCACACCGGTGCATATTGTATACACATAAAGACCCATGTTATAACACAGTTAATTGTTTGTATGCATAGCCCTATGAGTGGATGATGGCATACCTTTTATATGCACAATTATACACACACATAAAGGGGAATTGATGTAGTTAGATATGCCTTTCACACCGTTATATAGATGCACAATTATACACAAACACCAGTGTGAATTTCATAGTTGTCTATGTGCGCAGCCCCATGTGCGATTTGTATTGTTGGGGTTTTGCATCCTGGCAACATTGAAGTTCATATCAGGATGGGTATCAATTTATGACTGCACACTCATGGCGACGTTATAGTGCTGCCCCAGTGGGATACCTGACTGTCAGCACCATGACCTGCTATCGCACTCAGTCAGATTATCGTGATACAACCCTATCCTAATAATTATGAGCGCCAGACTATCTAGCGGCATCTATCAATCATGTAAGTCATTGGTTATATTCGGTCGGGGTTCGAACCCACAACCTCTCGCAGGGAATCCCAACCAGCGTATTTACCGATTCGGCCATCCCGTCCGGTCGCCACACCCACGTCCATTATAAATGCGTATATATGTGAGTATAAGAATTATGAAGATATAAGTGAATGAAAGTTCCACCAATCTTTCATTTCAGTTCCATATTCTGACCGGTGGCGCCCCCATCGGCTTCCCACCACACTAATCGTGGCTGGTCTACTTTCCCTAGTCGCTATACACTTATAGAAGCAAAGGTTGGTGGTAAATGTGGCCAGACAAGTTATCATGTTTGCTGACAGGGGGCGACACAATCGGCCCTGTTACATAGTCGATGAACAATTAATAATAGATCAGTACAGTAGATGACTCAGAATATAATAAGGAGTGAAAGCTTCTGAATAATTATACTTGTATAATGCTTATACATCATATATATATATAATTCCTCCTGTGCCAGTGAGGATTGGCGAGCCTGGTAGGGACCGGAAGGACCGATCGCGGCGCCACTGGTCAAGTGAGCGCATAGGAGGCAGTACATAGAATAACGACTAATAAAATATATAATCAAATAATTCCCTATACATATATAGCGGTGCAAAGTGATCAACTGTGACAGTTTAATGCATCGAAGTTAGAAGCATGCCCCGATGGAGAGTCGTAAATCATCTTTTTTTTGCAACAGCACACATCACTATTCATTAAAGGTTATCACCGCGATGTCCCTATGCACGATGGAAATGAAAAGAAACCACTTTTGATTATAGATGCCGACGAAGCCTGTAAATTGAAAATCATTCAAATGTCTCCCTCTTTATACCTCTTTGCAAAGTATGACGCATATTGCCTTTAATATGTGATTATTCCCAACCAACTCTGAGGCGACAATTTGACAAATATGGTTTAAATTCCCCCCCCCCCCCATAACAGTTATTCATGGGTGAAATTAACAACTTCATTCGCAGTTTAAATATAATTTCTGCAAAATCTGAACCCATCAAATTAAAAAATCATTGTTCTAAATAATCATTGTCCTAAAGTTTGTGTGCACTTTACTTTCTTTCACTTGTTTGTTTGTTCGAGTTTTATGTCCTGGGCAATATCTAAGGTCATATCAGTACGGGTACCGAGTTGTGTCAGTGTGCACTCATTGCGACTTTATAGTGCTGCCCCACTGGGAGATCAGGCCACCGGTGCCATCACCCGATATCCCGCTCAGTCAGTCACATTGTCCATGTTAGCCCTAACATGGGTAATTCGCAGCGGGACGTGGGGTGATAGACTCTCAAGCCGCACAACGACCGAACCGCCACCTGCCGATCTGTGAACTAACTAACCCGCTCGGATCCCTGCTAGGGCGATCCCACCCTACTCCAGCGCCGACCCTGCTGCCACCTATCGCATTGATTTCGCATCGTACGAAACCAACCTGATCGCGTGCACACGACTAACCATCAGTCGTCGCTCAGATCCCAACCCGCCCACTACACCCAGACTGATTCAGCCGCCACCCACCCCTCAACTATATAGGGACAGTAGTTCACGGCGGTCGGTTCGATAGGGTTGAGATTGCCAAAGTGTCCTGTTCTCCCTGTTCTTGAGCCTGTGTTTCTCTTGTTCTGAATAAATGCAAATTATACCACACCTGTCTCGTTGTGAATTATCCTGATACTGAGTTAACCAGTCCTTATCCTAACCTATTAATGCCAAGTGCCAGGCTAGGAAGCGACAAGTAACAATTTTGTAAGTCATTGGTGTGACTCGACTGGGAATTGAACTCCCAACTTTCAACACTCAGTCACATTATCCTGATACTGAACGAACCAGTGCTTGCACTATCCTAATACGGAGTAAAAATAAATACACACCTCTATATGTTAGTGTGCGCGGTGAACCCCTTGGTACAACATGCCTCCATTTGTTTGTAGTTGAGCAGGGCGATAATAGGGGACGGTGGAGAATCTGAGCTTTTCAGGGGGCGGATGGGAGGGCCGGGGGCGCTGACCGGAAGTACATATGCATCAATCATGGCCGCGTACTGGGTGGCTTATTACGTGAACGCTGATAAGTCCTATCAGATTCTGCGACTCTCGTGAGATTACAATTCATAGCTCGTCAATGTACTTGTGCCGTATTTCCTCCCAGTGAAACATGAATCCCTTCACATGGTGAGGATTCTGGGCTGATTAACCATTTTGCATCCTAGCAAATATGAGGTCATATCAGGACTTGCAACTGAGCACCACACTCACGGCAGATTTACGGTGCTGCCATTGAAATACCATTGTCACAGGCATGATGGCCGGATATTTACGAAATAGCGAAATAGCAAATGGTAGATAGGAAGTGTGAACACTTATTTGTCTCTCATTTTTGCTTGAGTGCAAGTAAATATGCAACACAAGGAATAATTAGTAGCATGTGGTGAATAAGGGGTCAAATTTCCCTGGATCATCAGCCCATGCTTTTTCTAATCTGTTCTTGAATGAATTTATTGACTCGGCATCAATAACATTTTGTGGGAGACTGTTCCATATATTTATGATCCTGTTTACCCCCCACTCAGTCATATTATCCTGACACCGACCCAACCACTCATTGCCCTGTTCTAGTAATGGTGATCGGCTGGCGAGGTATTGACAAGAATCCGTTGTCCCTGTCTTTCTTTAATTTGACACAGTGAGGATTCAAACCCATGACATTTTGCAACGGAAGCTGATGCTCTCTCCGCTGGGCTATCTCATCCGGCCCTTTTCAATTGTACTAATTAATTAATGTATCCACTCTGGACATGGTTTTGCATCGTGCGAATTGATAGTATATATAGTTGTATACCTTCTGAGTACCAGGCGCAGTGGCCTAATCAGTAGAGCGCGGACCTCCCGTGCGGAAGGTCGGGAGTTCAAATCCCAGTCGAGTCAAACCAATTACTTATAAAATGGATACTTGTCACTATCTAGCCTGGCGCTTGGCATTAATAGGATAGGACAGGGACTGGTTAGCACAGTTTTAGGATATTGTAATTGAGTGGGATATCAGGTCATGATGCTGGCAGTGTGGTCTCCCAGTATGACCTTTGGGGGTGTTTGTAACCTTATGACGGTTACCGGTTGCAGAACTGCAACATTGGGTAGAGAGGCTCCGATAAATCGGCCCAATCTGTGGTTGAAGACTTAACTTCAGTAGGGAGTGTTGTAGAAGCTGGGGACATCTTCACAATGTTGTAATGGCAAGGTGTTGGGGCGGCAGCGAATCTCTTCGGTCCGGCGTGTAGTTGAGCTGTAGGTGTAGTGTAGTGTAGTGTAGCACTTGAATCCGGTCAGCAGCAGGGGTTTGAGGAAGGTGGGCAAAGGTGGGAGCAGCGGTCGTTCCAGCAACAAGAACAAGACAGAGAAATAGTAAAGGTGAAAGGCCCCACCCAAGAACATAACTACCCTGGTCGGGGGAAGAAGTGGTGTGCCTGGGAGAAATCAAAATGGGCAGAATCTAGGAAAGAGAAATGAGTAGAGTTGAGTGAAAGGACCGTGTCTATTTGCTCTATGGTGACCATCCAGCGAGCCATAGACACGGACAGAGTAAGAGTAGAAAGTGAAATGCCGGCGGGCTCCCCCTCCTGGAACTCTTTTCAGACATATCGAGGAGGAGCATGGCCGGCGGAGAGGTGATAGAGAGAGGTGTGGACAGAGTGCGGTCCGGATAGCAAGTGTCTCCCAGTAGGGCAGCACTATAAAGTCACCATGAGTGCACACTATTACAAGTTGGTGCCCATCCTGAACACCAAACAAACAAACAGCTAATATGAACGAGCGTTGGTTAAGTCTTAATACAACATCCCCCAGTGATCGGTGGAGCAAAGGCCTCCCGTGTGGGAGATCTGGAGTTCGATTCTCGATTGAGTCAAACCAATGACTTACACAATTGGGACTTGTTACTTCCTAGCCTGGTGCTCGGCATTATTAGGATAGGGCAAGGACTGATTAGCACAGTGTGAGGATAATGTGACTGTGTAGGACATCGGGTCATGGTGGTCGCAACCTGGTTTCGCAGTGGGACAGCACTATAAAGTTCCCGTGAGTGTGCACTGTCACAAATCGGTACCCATCCTGATATGACCTTAGTTGTTGCCAGGATGTAAACCTCCAACAAACAAACAGCTAATAGTGAACGAGCATCTAATAAGTCTTGATGCAACAGCCCCCAGTGACTGGCAGACGGTATTTGGCTTCGCTTCCCGCCATTTGTTTGCCCTTCGGTAAGTGGAGCAATAGGACGCTGTCACCAGGTGGCGTGAGTGGCACTGGTCCAATAAGAGACTGGTTTGTGCCCACTCAAATGACACCAGCATCTTTTTTTCAGCCTTTCAGCATCTCCATCTCCATCTCCATTGCTGACATTCCCAGCCACCCTTAACAAATTACATATATATATATTTGTCTATATATAAAATATATATGGAGCATGTTTGTAGTATATATATGAAAATATGTATACATGTATATATGTTATATGTGTATATGCACAATATTTCCCATTTTCGTCACACCCACAACACAGGTTGATGTGGCCTGGATCGTGTACAAGCTACACGCTGTATGTTTGTTGAACCTATTCTGTGTGTGTAAGTGCATTGCCTCTATGTATGTAATCGTAAGCATTAAATGACCATTTAAAAGACTTACAATTCCAGGGGGATGAGTGTAGTAGTCTGCACTGACCTCTCAGGCCAGGAACCACATAGATAGGTGGGCATGGATAGGGTGATGCCATGAATCATGATGGAGCTAGGTGGCGTATTGGTTAGCGCACTGACCCAGAATGCAAGAGATCTGGGTTCGATTCCTGCTCCAGGCGCAATCCTTCCGTTTTTCGTCACCCCCATGCCATGCGTTTGGAGTGTGATTGAACTGAGCAGCTCGCGAGTTGGTCGTAGTACAGGAAAGCAATTGCAATCAAACATCCAGAAGTAGGAAAAGAACTGTCATAGGTAATCAGGTTAGGGCTAACTGGAATTGTCTGCTTAAAACCCTTTCATCCTACACTTTATGGGTAGGACAGCATGGCCGGATGAGCTGGGCGTCCGTCTCCCGTTTTGGTAGATCGTGGGATTCGAAACCTGATTCAGTCAAACCGATGACGTAAAAATTGATACATGTCACTTCCTAGCCAGGCACTCGGCATTATTAGGATAGGGCAATGACTGGTTGGCTCAGTGTCATGATAATGTGCCTGTGTGGAATATTGGGTCATGGTGCCGGAGGGGCAGTACTATCACGTCACAATGAGTGCGAACTCTCAGAAATCGGTACCCGTCCTGTATAACCTTAGATGTTGCCAGGACATAAAGCTCCAACAAACAACCAACCTTATGGGCAGGCTTCCATTTCCTCAACAGTCATAATCTGTCACCTGTCAACTTCTTCTATACCAGGTCATGGTGCCGGCGGCCTGGTTTCCCAGTGAGACAGCACTATAAAGTCGCCATGAGTGCGCACTGTCACAAGTCGGTACCCGTCTTGATATGACCTTAGATGTTGCTAGGACGTAAAACAACAAACAAACAAACAACAATCTAAATAGCACTAACATTAGAATCCCATTATACACTTGTTGTAAACTCTTCTTCACTTTCATTCTTGTCATATTTTCACCCTGTCACTCTTTTCATATCTTCTCCCGTCAATGTATTTTTGAATCTGTGTTGCACCCCCCCCCCCCTCCCCACCCCCACTCCAGCACCGGTCCTAATTTTTCAATTGCAAAGGATGCAGAAACAACCCAGTTAATTTAGAATGAATTTGGTCGGCATGGGAGCTGTACAATTCTTTCACTAATGGCGGCTGTCTTGTTGCATTAGGCATCAGACATGGGGAGCGGGGTGATCTTTTGTACTGGGTCTGTCAACGCTTCTTCTTCAGGGATGGTCACCAGATGTGGTGGCCGAATCGGCAGAGCGCAGGCCTCCAGTGCGGAAGGTCGGGAATTCAATTCCTAGTCGAGTCAAACCAATGACTTACAAAATTGATATTTGTCGCTTCCTATCAGGTGCTCAGCATTATTAGGATAGACCAAGGACTGGTTGGGTCGGTATCAGGATAATGTGACTGAGTTGGATATCAGGTCATGATGTTGGTGGCCTAGTCTCCCTGTGGGGCAGCACTATAAAGCCACCATGAGTGCGTTCTGTCACGAGTCGGTACCCGTCCTGATATGACCTTAGATATTGCCAGGATGTAAAACTCCAACAACCAACCAACTCTGAGTGATGGTGTGATTGTTCATAACCCCCCCCCCCCCCCCCCCACACACACACACACGCACACGCACACGCGCGCACACCCTGCGAACACTCCACACCCAAACACGACATGACACACCTAGCAGGAAAACATCGAGAGAGTGTGTGAAGAATACTAATATTCTCTGGCAGGCGAATGCCAAGCAAGGATGGCAAGAAGTCACAAATAGAAATAGAATTTCATCAACTGTGACGGATTGCGTTTCAGACAGAAACACTGGAATGACCTGTGACGTCATAGAAGCATCATATATCGTCAGCAGTGCAATTGTGAATATATATATATATGGTATGTATGCTATATATAATATATATGATATATATAGTATATATAGTATATATATTGTATATAGTATACATAGCGTACATAGTGTATATAGAGTATATAGGATATATAGTGTATATAGTGTATATAGAACATCCATTGTTGTTTTAAGTCCTAGAAACATCTACGGTCATATCAAGACTGGCACCAACTTGTGACAGTGCACACTCATGGTGACTTTATAGCGCTGCCCCACTGAGAGACCAGGCTGCCAACACCATGACCTGATATCCCACAGAGTCACATTATCCTGGTACTGTGCTAACCAGTCATTGTTCTATCCTATTAATACCAATTGCAAGGCTAGGAAATGACAAGTATACATTTTTATAAGTCATTGGTTTGACTCGACTGGTAATCGAACTCTCGATCTTCCGCACGCGAGGCCCGCGCTCTACCGATTCGGCGTCCAAGTCCGGTCCATATATAGTACATATACGATATCTAGTATATATAATATATTAGTGCACATAGTATGTCAAGTATATATATAGTATACATAACACGTTTAATAATACCATATAAAGTATATATTATATAATTTATTAGTGTATAAGGATATATAGCATATATAATATGCATAGTATAGATAATTTGCATAACATATATACTATATGTAATATATATAGCATGTATAGTATAGTACATACACTGATACAGTACATGTATATATAATACATCTAGTATATATAGTATTAGTACATACAATACGTGTACTATTATAATATGTATAGTACATATAGTATATAGCACATATTATACATATATTACATATACAGTAAAAACCTCTCTAATTCGACTGACCATGGGACTGACTTTAAATGGTCCATTTAGGGAGGTGGTCGGTTTAGGGAGTTTTTTTACCATTACAATGGTATTGTGTGGGCGATCATTTGGGACCCAAATAAAGCGATCGATATAGGGGATCGGTCGATATATGGAGGTGGTCGGTTAGAGAGATTTTACTGTAGTATATAAATAGTACATGTAGTATATAGTACATATAGTATACATAGTGCACATAGTTCATGTAGTAATATATATACTACATATATACACGATTGCGCATTAGGAATCTGCACCCAGTGTCTCAGGTTGATGTCTCCTAAGAGCTGAACTAAGTAGATGAGTTCATTAGAGGTTCCTGACTCGATGCACCGTCACTGATCACCAAGTGTCTGAGCTGCATATGCTTTAACAATGTACAGTCACCCTCCGTTAGTCCAGACTACTTGACTCCCAGCAATTAAACCAAATTAGCGAGATTGTTAATTAAGCGATCTTGTACATGGAAATGAAATAAAGAACATAAAGTACATAGAGTAAACAGAGTAAATAGGGTACATAGTGAACAGAGTACATACAGTTATAGAGAGAATAGAGTACATAGAGTACATCAAGTACTTAGAGTACATAGATTGCATAGAGTATGTAGAGTGCATAGAGTACATATAGTACATAGAGTATATAGAGTACATATAGTACATACAGTAATACAGTACATAGGGTACACATAGTACACAGAGTACATAGAGTACATAGCGTACATAGAGTACATAGAGTACATATAGTACATAGAGTACATAGAGTACATAGAGTACATATAGTGCATATAGTACATAGGCTACATATAGTACATCTAGTACATATAGTATATAGAGTGCATAGAGTGCATAGTGTGCATAGAATGTATAGCGTGCATAACATACATGGAGGACATAGTATACATAGAGTGCATAGAGTACATATAGTACTTATATAGTACATATAGTACATATAATACATATAGTACATATATTACACAGTTTATGTAGAGTACATAGAGTACATAAAGTACATCAATTGCATAGAGTATATAGAGTGCATAGAGTGCATATTGTACATAGAGTACACCCAGTACTTCGAGTATATGTACTATATGTACTATAGAGTACATAGCATACATAGAATACATATAGTACATATAGTACATTGTTTACGTAGCATACATAGAGTACATATAGTGAATCGAGTGCATAGAGTACATAGAGTGCATAGCATACATAGAGTACATCGAACACATCGAGTACACGTAGGACATACAGTACATATATTACATAGTGTACATATAGTACCTAGAGTACCTAGAGTACATATAGTACATAGAGTACATATAATACATTGAGTGCATAGCTTACATAGAGTACATAGAGTACATAATGTGCGTAGAGTACATAGAGTAATATAATACATATATTACATAGCCTACATATAGTATTAGTACATAGAGTACATATAGTACATAGAGTACATAGAGTACATAGTGTATGTAGAGTACATAAAGTATATCTAGTACATTGAGTGAATATAGTACATATAGTGCACAGCATATATAGAGTACACCGAGTACATCGAGTACATATAGTACATATAGTACATATAGTACATGTACGATATAGTGCATAGAGTACATAGTCTACATAGAATACATAGAGTACATATAGTACATATTTTACCTAGAGTACATATAGTACATATATTACATCGATTGCATAGCGTACATAGAGTGCATAGCGTATATATAGTACACCGAGTACATCGAGTACATATAGTAGATATAGTACAGTAGTAGTGTAGTATATTACATAGAGTACATATAGTACATCGAGTGCATAGCATACATAGAGTACATAACTTGCATAGAGGACATAGAGTAATATAATACATATGGTACATAGAGTAAATAGAGTAAATAGAGGGCATATAGGGCATAACGTACATAGAATATATAGAATGCATACAGTACATATATTACATAGTGTATGTAGAGTACATATATTACATATAGTACATCGAGCGCATATTGTACATAGAGTGCATATAGTGCATGACATACAAAGAGTACACTGAGTACATATAATACATATAATACATATATTACACCGAGTACATATCATACATATAGTGCATAGAGTACATATAGTGCATAGAGTACATAGAGTACATAGCGTACATAGCGTGCATAGAGTACATATAGTACATAGAGTACATAGAGTACATAGAGTACATAGAGTACATCAACAAACTAATCATACAGCTAGCTGTACAGCAAAGAACATTCTACTACTGGCAGTACAGTGCAGAACTAATTATGCAGACAGAGAGCCCCCACCGCATCCATCCACGTGTACACCACTGTCTCCAGTCACAACCAGGGACCACGCTAGTAGCTAATGGCGGAACCAGCAATGTGCTGGGAGAATGGCTGGCTTCCGGTAGAAGCGGATGTGTGTTCCGGCGGAACGTGACGTAGTTTTGAGGTCGCGTGAGGCGACCGTGGCGTCCCTAAGTGGCTAGGTTCGGAACCAGAGTAATTCATCACCACAAAGCTGCGTCCCTGTTTGCAAAGGTACTGCAGGAGATATGTTTGTTTGTTGGAGTTTAACATCCTGCAACATCTAAGGTCATATTGACCAGACGGGATGGCCGAATGAGTTGAGCGTCCGTCTCCCGGTTTGGTAGATTGTGGGATTCGAACCCATGGGTTTGAACCCTGGTCGAGTTAAACCAATGACATGAAATTGATACTTGTCGCTTCCTAGCCAGGCACTTGGCATTATTAGGATAGGGCAAGGACTGGTTGACTCAGTGTCAGGATAATGTGACCGAATGGGATATCAGGTCATGGTGCCAGCGGCTTAGTCTCCAAGTAGGGCAGCACTATAAAAGTCACCATAAGTGCGCACTGTCACAAGTCGGTACCCATCCTGATATGACCTTATATGTTGACAGGAGGTAAAACTCCAACAACCAATAGCCATATGGGAAAGAAATCATCCAACATTTTGATCATTGTGAGAGCTACACAAAGGCTTGTTGGGCTTTATTTAATGGTCGTTTGTTTATTCTGTTCATAATGGTTAAGTGCATGCACTTGTTTTCGCCGCTGTGCACTAGTAGTCATAATCCATACGGATTGATTTCCTTTATCAATAATTTCTGGAAGCTTACGATTGGTGATGGGGTGTGTTGTTTCTCGTGTAAGACTTTTTGTATACAATGTTCTGCGATCAAATGTTGATGTGGAGTCATTTGTCGCGAAGGAGGGACACATGAAATAACTCCCTTTTCACGATCATGTTGACACCTTTGGACCATATTGATGGTTAATAAAGTGCACAGAACTTATCCCATGATGCAATCCGAAAGTCCTTACACTTGTTGAATATTCTATGCGCACCTCCATCCCATAATGAGATTTCAATAAATTATGTTTCTATTATGTTTATTTACCCAGTACCATGATAGAGTATTTGTATGAGAAATGCAAATAGAGAATTTAGGAAATAGCTACAACCTGGTTTAAAACATGTTGAAAGATGCACATACATTTCATTTATAACTGTGGTAACAATCGTAAACAGCGGAAGTCTTAAGAACAGATTAATTTTCTTTTCAATAGAAGTCGCATTTATTACCTCAGGTAACAACCTATTCCATAAAGTCAGGCCTGTCACACAAACAGCACAATTGCCATATGTCTTGAGTCGAGACTACGGACATGTATATAGGGGTGCGGGATGTAGCTCAGGTGGTAGAGTGTCCACCTGTGAAGGTGTGGGTCATCCGATCGATCAGGCTCAGTGGACACATTCACAGTTTGGGCTATTTCCCGTTCCAACCAGTAGTCCACAACTGGTTCATCAAAGACTGTGGTCTGTGCTGTCCTGTCTGTGGGAAAGTGCATATAAAAGACCCCTTGCTGCTTATCGGAAAGAGTAGCCTATGTGGCGGCAGCATATTTCCCTCAAAGAAATATGTCAGAATGACCATATGTTTGACGTCCAATAGCCAATGATAAAAATCAATGCAATCTAGACGTGTTGTTCAATAAAACAAACTTTCCTCTTTTGCGGACATATAATACCAGCACCATGATCTGAAATCCCACTCAGTCGCATTATCCTGACACTGAGCTAACCAGTCCTTGCCTTATCCTATTAATGGTCCATGTTGATGCCGTCATTGGTTGTGGGTGGTCATATCTAAATGCATGCAGGGCCTTCAACAAAGCCTTTGAGCTAGGTGATACATTAGGCTTTAAATTTGAGACTGAAAAGTGTCACCCTCCCACAGTGAAGTTAGTGTGGCTCGGATATTATATTGACAGTAATAGTATGACAATGTCTGTCCCAGACAAGAAGCTGAGAGCCATGTTGAAGGAATGTGAGAAATGGTTCCGATAGCCAAAAGTTTCAAAACATGCCCTACAGCCCAGAAACATTTATTCTCATTCACCAGGGCTGCGTTCAGGATACGCCGCAGAGTCGACTCTGAGGCGGCTCCATGGCGTCTTTTTGGCCAATTTGCGTTAAATGTGTGTCTCAGAGTTGACTCTGAGACATCACACTTTTCAAGTAAGAGGCAAAAACACCTCCAAAATGGTCATGGGTTTCAGCCAATCAGAGCCGTTCTTTCAATTGCTATTGGCTGCAGGCAGCGCATATTATGGGGGCCTCCATTTTCAAGGCACCCAAATGCTAAAACACCGTTCAGAGTAGCGAGGCGTTTGGAAAGCCTCCGAGGCATGCAGTTCAACACATACCAAGTTTTGAAAGTGAGTCGTGTTCACACATGCACATTAAACCGGCTCAGCTCGACCACGTGTAGGCCTATGTAGTTTCATACATACATATGTACATACATACACATGCATACATGCATACGTACAGACATACATAAAACATACATACATGCATACACACATCCATACAAACATACACACATACATACAAACATACATACAAACATGCATACACACATACACACATACATACAAACATACATACACACATACAATCACACATACATACACACATACATACATGGATGTCTTGGCGACTTTATAGTGCTGCCCCACTGGGAAATCAGGGCACCGGCAGCATGACCCGGTATCCCACCCAGTCACATTATGCTGACACTGAGCCAACCAGCCAACTCAGTTTCAGGATAATGTGACTGTGTGGGATCTCAGGTCATGGTGGCGGCGGCCTGGTCTTCCTTCCAGTTGACCAGCACTATAAAGCTCCTCATTACCTCGGAGCATCAAGACCAGACGGGATGACTGAAAAGTTGAACATCCGTCTCCCGTTTTGGCAGATTGTGGGATTCAAATCATGCGTTTGAACCCTGGTCGAGTCAAACCAATGACTTAAAAAGTTATACTTGTCGCTTCCTAGCCAGGCGCTCAGCATTATTAGGATAGGGCAAGGACTTGTTGGCTCAGTGTCAGGATAATGTGACTGATTGGTATATCAGGTGATGGTGCCACTGGCCTGGTCTCCCAGTGGGGCAGCACTATCAAGTCACCATGGGTGTGCACTGTCACAAGTCGGTACCCATCCTGATATGTCCTTAGGTGTTGCCATGACGTAAAATTCAAACAACCAACCAACCTCGGAGAATCAGAGGTAGAGGAGGAACTCCGATCCTGTGTAACTAACCCTGACAATGGAGGCATTCAACTGGGACCTTTCTATCCACACGATTTAGGCTTCGCCCACCTGCGCAGTAAACTAGGTTTTCAAATGCAAAGAGGACCAGTCAAATGGCTTCAGTGGTTTCAGCCAATCAGACCTGTTCTCTCCCATTGCAAATGGCTGCCATATATGGGGGTGGCCATTTGCAATCGAAAAGAACCAATCAGAGCTATTCATTTCCATTGCAAATGGCTGTCACCATAGAGGGCAGCCATTTGCAATAAAAAAGAACAGCTCTGATTGGCTGAAGCTACTGAATACACAATGTGACCTTATGGATGGAGCCACAAGACACATTTGATTCATACTTATAGAAACCCACTTCCGGTCCCAGTCGAATAGGAATTTGTGAAGAAATATTTTGATATGCGAATATAGAGGTCCCGTCGAATACGTCCAATGCCACTAAACCTACAAATAACCCGCGGCTTGGGAAACCAGCAGAGAGGAAATCTAGTCTGACACACACTCCTCCCAACCATTAACTATTTGCTGGAAATAAGATTAGATTCCTAAATGTTCTCGGGACAAGATGGCGGAGTGGCAGACCGTAGTGTTATCATTTTATATCGGAATAGTTCTTTTCGGTGGTTTAAAAAAAAAAGTGTTTCCTTTTAACTGAACATGGAATAATAACTTTCAAGATTAGTTTTCAATTAGTTGGGTTTGTTTTCTTTGGGATGTCATTTGAACGATAATTGTGACACACAGTGGCTAAGACAAGTTGGAAATTAAACAGGTGACACTGACTTAATTAATGATCATATTACCAAAACAGTCCACATGGTGTGAAATTAGAAAAATATGCCATTTCATCAATTATTTATGATCAAGTTCGATAATTCAACTTCTGAATTGGACCATCAAATAAATCGAATCAAATTAAAATGACCAGTCAAATATCACGTTTTTTTAGTATTTTGCTAGGGGGGCTTTTTGTTTAAATACATTTAGTTCTTGTATCTGAATGTGGCTTTAATGGCTTGTATTATCGCCCTAATGTTGAGGTTTAAGACCCTCGAGTCTCTACATGATGACCATTCAGTTCGGCTCAGTATCGGTCAATGTGCATTCCAAAGAGATCCGGGCCTTAAACCCCATATCAGGCAATAACACCTAATAAATATGGCGAAATCGCAAAGCCATCATGACTGTGCAAATTTGGATATGCGGGTCTACGTGGATAGAGTGATTTCAAGTGGGTCAAAGCCGAAAGCTGAGACCCACCTGAAATCACTCCGCCCACCCATGAGGACGACTATGCTGGTTCTAAATACGAGCAATCGTGTATTCTGGTTATATTGCTCGTGTACATCGCTGTTTTCGTATTCGCACTGGCTATTTGCAGAGCTGCTGCTCTGCAAATTGTAGCCACCAATACTGTAATTCACAGAGCTGCAACTAATCAATCAGCCATGGGGGAGGGGACCTCTGACACTGACACTTCTGCCTCTTGTGACTCAGGCTGTCACACCTCCGTGATGCTCATCTGACTGTTTTGTTATGTGCTGTTGTTTACATTTAGATGATGATTATTTACATTTACATTTACATGATGATTATGGTTTTTTGTGTGTGAATCTCTTAAGTAATAATTGTCAGCTATATATCACAAATAGTGGAAGTACATTTAAAAGACACTTCTTCAATATCACTTTGGGACTTTTCATTAATAATTTATGTTGTTTATTTACTATTTTTCTCAGGTAGAATTACTGCAATTGAAAACCAATAGAGTAACTGTGAGATAATTATCCTATTGGCCTATCCCTTAACATAAACTCTAATAACTTTGTTTCTGCTATGCGTATGAAGTCCATCTATAGCAGCTCTGCGAATAATAATCATTGTTATGCTAATTCGCAGAGTAAAGCAGCTCTGCGAATAGCCTCGTCCTTTCGTATTTGCCATAGAACTATATTTGTGTTACTTCATATGGCCCAAGTGCCATTCGACCAGACTGAAGGCACATCTGGTGGAATTAATTGTTTGTTGTTTCTCATAACTGTTAGCACATTTCTTCATTTATGCACATCGGTGTTTGCCGGAACAGGAAGTTGGGTATGTGTGCACTATTCAGACAGGCATCCCTCATCATACATTCATACAGCACGGGTGCTGCCGCCTGGTAATTAGTGTCCAGCCATCTTAAACGGGGTGAGGAAATCAATACTACTTCCGGTTGCACAAAATGACGTCATTATTACCGGAAGTAGTTCTGTTTGTGCCATTTACATGGAGAACAAAATCAATAGACACTCACCAGTGTGCTGATCATGTTGGTATGCATTGGATTTAGTGGGATTTCTCTCTTTTTTTCCTACATGAAATACTTTAGTTTGGATTGGATCATTGGGATTGTATATTCTATTTCTACCAACTTTTAAAATAAATATCAAGATAAGTGCTACATTTTTAGTGCTGCCCCACTGGGATACCTTGCTACCAGTACCATGACCCAGTGCCACTCAATCACATCAATCCTCACACTGAGCTAACCAGTTCTTGCCCTATCCTAACCGGGCGTGGTGGCCGAATCAGTAGAGGTCAGGCCTCCCGTGTCAGAGATCGGGAGTTCGATGGCCAATCGAGTCAAATAAATTTATACTTGTCGCTTCCTAGCTTGGCGCTCTGCATTAATAGGATACGACAAGGACTGGTTAGCTCAGTGTCGGGATAATATGACTGAGTGGGGTATCAGGTCATGGTGCTGGTGGCCTGATCTCCCAGTGGGGCAGCACTATAAAGTCACCATGAGTGCACACTGTCACAAGTAAGTACCAGTCCTGATATGACCTTAGATGTTGCCAGGATATAAAACTCCAACAACCAACCAACCAACATCGTGCCCTATCCTAGGGATGCTGAATGCCAGGCAAGGCAGAAACAAGTTAATTATGAAAATATGTTATTTAACTGAGTTGGGGATTGATCCCACAACGTCACCTACGCACATTGGGTGTACTAACCATTTGGCCATCCCGTCCGGAGAGTGGGTTACTATTACCATCCATAGTATACACAGTTCCTTAAATGCGCTTAGGAACACACTTATTATAAAGTAATTCCAGCCAAATGTGATTTGTGGCGCATCGCCGTCTGCTAGTATTCATTGATTAATATTGCGATCTCCAGGGCCTCACTAGGGAGAATGGATTTAGACAGGGGAGTTCTGCAGATATATTCACTTAAGGGATTCCGAGAATTGTGATATATATATATAATACTTATGTTCTGCAAAACAATAATATATGCATAAATATGTGTGTATGAAAATGTATATAGATATATAAGCTGTGTTCACACGGGCAAAGTTTATATCGACTTAGACAAGTCGATTTATATGAATCGATTTAGAGGCATGTTCACACGGACCGAGTTTGAAAGTGTGTCGCATCCACACGGCCAGTACTTGGGCCGGGTTAAGCCAGAAATCGATATCTGCGCATGAGCAAGTCCATACTAACCAGCGCCAGTTTCGGTTAGTCGACGTCGGCACGAGAGAGTGTGGGTTCGACCTAGATATGTATGGACTGAATCGTATTGTTTTGGAATGATCAAAGCTTCTGCTGGGCAGTGAAAACCTAAAAATAAATGATGAAAAAAATATATGCGCGCAGCTAGCGGTTTATAGACTAAATTCTATAATATGCGCTTTTGATCGACCGGAAAATATACAAACTCACGTCTCGACTGCGCATGCGTGTGACGTCCTTAATCCGCATCAAGTAAGTCAGTTGCGTTCACATGGGCGATATAAGTCGAATCATAAAATTTGGTTCATATAAACCACCTACTTAGGTGGTTTATAAAATCCGATTTATATGGGTCGAATCAGCCCTAAACCGCCTCAGCCACGCGTTCACACGCCAAATGTGAGCCGAACTAGGCAAGTCAATTTATATGATTCGAATTAACTGCCCCATGTGAACAGGGCTATATAGACAGAGCAAGAGAGAAATAAAGATAGAGTGAAAAAGACTAAATTTGTGAATAGAACAGGGTTTATCTGGGCTTTAAGTTTTAGTATTAAAGTTTAAATGCGTACTGACACAACTTGGGAAGTACAGCTAAATTGCATCCTGAACATAACCAAATTAGGTACAGAGCATATTTTGTGCTTTCCGTTATGTTGAATGTCGATAGAGGTAATAGGGAAATTCTCCTATCATCGCTCATTATCACGCTTCCAATATGGTGGCAATATTTTCAGATTGCGCATGTGGAGAGCCTCAAACAGTCTCGCTTTGCCATCCTTATATATAAAATCCTTGGTTCTATCCCAGACCACAAGTTCTTGATACAACAGTCAGAGCAGGGGCTGGTGAAGAAAACAGTCTATTCGCTGTTTCCAGGCAAACTGAAACCCATTCATGGTGGCCACGGTGCCGTAGATTGTACGTCATAAGGTTGTTGTTGGATGGAGTTTTACATCCTGGCAACATCTAAAGTCATATCAGGGCGGGTACCACCTTGTAACAATGCGCACTGATGGTGACTTTATGGTGCTGCCCCACTGGGAGACCAGGCCGCCGGCACCATGATCCGATTTCCCCACTCAGTCACATTATCCTGATATTGAGCTAACCAACCAGTCCTTACCCTATCCTTATTATGCCGAGTGCCAGGCTAGGTAGTGACAAGCATCAATTCTATAAAGCTGCGAACACACTGAACGTGTGCATCGCGCGTGCGTCAAGTACAAGCGGGCGTCATGCGGTTCTCACGCGCAAATAGTGAACACACTGGATGCCTCTGCCACACGTCTAATAAAGGTAGGAACCCCTATGTGACGTACAAAAAGGTACATAGATATAAATGCAATATTTGGTCATATACAGTGCAGTAAGGAGTATACGGTCCTAACATCCTAAACTGAGCCATGTTAGGACCGTCCTTTTTAGTCAAATGACTGGCTATATTTAAAAAATAAAAATAAACAATTATTCTCCATACTGCTCTGTATATGACCAAATATTGGATTGATATCTATGTACCTTTTTGTACGTCACGGGGTTCCTACCTTTATAATAACCAAATTATAGATAAGTATTCATATTTCTGTGCATATGGTAGCATTTTTAGCTTTCCCATCACCGTCAGTCTCCCGATTGGGACGGTCCTAACATCCTAAACTGAGCCATGTTAGGACCGTCCTTTTCGGTCAACAAAACCATTATTTTGTCTTTATGTGTGCTATTTATGATTACAAAGACCATTCATTGCTTTATATTAGATGATATGTTTAAAAACGACCCAATACGACCTTCTCCCGGTTGTCCGTAAGTATCAGTCGCCTCCTCCAGCCTTATATCAATGGACAAATGCGACTGATGCTTTTCTGTTCTCACCACCTTGACCCGGCAATCAAATCAATCAAATGGGGGTGTTCGTAACCTTACGACGGTTACAGGTTGCAGAACTGCAACATTGGATAGAGAGGCTCCGATAAATCGGCCCAATCTTTGGTTGAAGACTTGTCTTCGTAGAGGGAGTGTTGTGAAAGCTGGGGACATCTTCCACGACGTAGTGACGGCGGGGCGTCGGTGGCAGCGAATCTCTCCGTGCTGTCTGTAATTATCAGTAATTGTGGGAAGAGTAGGACGGTCCAAACATGTGCTCCAATGACTATCAAAAGCAACTACCTGTTAGGAAGCAGTCTCCATATGATATAAAAAAATGGGACGGTCCAAACATGTAGGATGGTCCAAACATGTGTTCTAACCACACAAATTCGGTCAAAAGCCAAGCGTCATCACGCATCAAGCGTAAAAAATCGCTCCAAAAGCGATTCATGACGGACGCGCGATGCACGCATGAGAAACGCACGCGCCAGTGTGTCCGGGTTCTCTTTATTACATACATTTTGATTTTTGACGCACGTGCGACGCTTGACGCACGCGCCAGTTACGCGTCCAGTGTGTTCGCAGCTTAAGTCATTGGTTTGACTCAACTGGGAATCAAACTCCTGACAATCTGCACGGGAAGCCTGCGTGCTACCAATTTGGCCACCCCCTAACGGCCATCACAGCTGTGCGGCTCCTAATAACAATACGTTGCCCCGGGAGACGAATAATACGACAGAATAATGGGACATAATAATAGGACATAATAATAGGACAGAATAGTAGGACAGGATAATAGGGTATAATGATAGGACAAAATAATAGGATAGAACAATAGGACAGAACAAAATGACAGAACAATAGGATAGAACAATAGGATAGAACAATAGGACAGAACAATAGTGCAGAACAATAGGGCAGAACAATATGACATAACAATATGACAGAAAAATATGACATAATAATAGGGCAGAACAATAGGACAGAACAATATGACATAACAATAGGATAGAACAATAGGACAGAACAATATGACAGAACAATAGGACAGAACAGTAGGACAGAACAATAGGACAGAACAATATGACAGAACAATAGGACAGAACAATAGGACAGAACAGCAGGACAGAACAATAGAGCCCACATGACGCTCTCAAATATATTATGGGGATACTCCGGGCCGCGACACCACTCTGACCGGAAGTGCGCATGCCTGGCGTGGCGTCGCTGCGCAGTTGGGAAGTGGCCGGCTGAGGCTTGACGTCTCACGTCAAATATCGGGTGATGCGAGAGTTTAAGGCGTGTAGGAAAGAATAGAGTTGGGTAGACTGTCGGCGGCTTGCAATAGGTGTCGTGTACTGCCTGCTGACACTGACAGACATGTGAGCATCTGTGTGTGGCTGTGTCAGAGAGAAACTGTAGCTGGTTATTGGTTATTGGAGTTTGATGTCCTGGCAATATCTAGGACACAGTAACCACATGACTTTGGCAATCTAATCTCTTAAATATATTGTTCAAATACTTATCTATCTCATGTATGTGTGTAGCTTAGTGTGATGAGTTTGTTTGTTGTTTGTTTGCTGTTGTTTTATGTCCTAGCAACATGTAAGGTCATATCATGACTGGTACAGACATGAAATAGTGCGCACTCATTGTGACTTAATAGTGCTGCGCCACTGAGAGACCAAGCCACCAGCACCATGACATGATATCCCACTCAATCACCTTATCCTGATACTGAGCCAACGAGTATTTGCCCTATCCTACTAATCCCCACTGCCTGGCTAGGAAGCGACAGGTATAAATTTGGTAAGTCATTGGTTTGACTCGACCAGGAATTGAACTCCCGACCTTCCGCACGGAAGGCCTGCACTCTACCGATTCGGCCACCGCGTCCAGTAGAGAGAGACTGTATGTGTGGTAGAGAGTGTGTCTAGAGTATGAAACTGTGTCTAGTTGTGTGTGTAACACCGGAGAGAAGCTGTTGCTCGGCGAGTAAGTTACTACCACAGCAGTGTCTCTGTGACAGGGCTGAGAAACAATCGATTGGAAAAAGTCTCGAACGACTGGGTTATGGAAGTAACTATATGATTTTGCAATCTAAAGCGCTTGTCACACCTTACCGGACTGAGTAGCGGACATCACCGGACACCACCGGACAAAGAATTTTCTAGTCCGGTGCTGTCCATACACAAAATGTATCGAAAAGGAGTGTAATTGGGTCAATTGCCGCCGGACAACCGGACAAGTAGCGTACATGTACCGGACGAGTACCGGATGAGTACCGGACGGACCGACCATCAACCGGACACGTACCGGACTGTATTTTTTGGATTTTCTTGGTATTGTCGTGGGGGTGATGGAAATGGGAAATATTGTGCATAGAACGGGACTCGAACCCACATCTCTTTGCAGTCCAGGCCAGTGTGCTAACCATTACACCACCTAGCTTCTAACCATTACACCACCTAGGCTCCCTGATATCAACACACTACCCACGCCTACCTGTCTATGTAGTTACGTCAGTGCCGACTACTACAGTATATATATATTTTATTCACGTTCTCGCCACCGGACAATTCCGGAAGCAAACCGGACACCAAATGATGGGTACCGGACACCAACGGATGGGTACCGGACACGTACGGATGGGTACAGGACATGAACCGGACAAACCGGACACCAACCGGACATGTTAGGCCGGTGGTGTCCGGTAGAAGTTTTGTGCATGTTCAAAACTTGTACCGGACACCGCCGAACACCACCGGATGGGTACCGGACATCGTCGTACTCCACCGGACAGTGTCCGTTTCTCGTCCGGTACCCCAGTCTGGTAAGGTGTGACTAGGCCTTAATGTACTAAACATATTGTTCAAATATTTATCTGTCATAGCCTGCTGCTTTTGGGGTGAATATTGGATGAAATCATGTGTATTATTTATTTATTTTTATTTTTTGGTCCATTAGTTGTTTAAGCAGGGAAAATTTCAGTCATAGACGACTGGTCTTCCTCATTCCACTGCTGGTCGATAGAAAGCCCGAGCCTACACTTTTACCGACCTAAGGGATTTTTAACCTCCCACACCACATAGACATGGTATGAGAGCAACCGGCCTTTGATGACGCTGTAAGTTATACACAGCGGTGGAAATCCAAATTGGCAGAGCTGGGGGCATGGGGAATCGAACCTCCGACCCTCAGATTAGGAGTCTGACCTAGAAAAAAGTCAGACACTCTAACTACTCCGCAATGGAGAACTTTCAAATTCTAATTGAGAGCCTTCTGTGGCCGCCATCTTGTGGGGCTCTCTCCCAATTTCTCAAGTTTATGCCAACATAGTTAAATCCTGCATGCTGGAACTACCACCTTCACAAATTACTTATAGTTGATGCCTACTGAAGCAGTGGTTCGGATTTTTTTGTTTTGTTTCTTATTTGGAAACTATTTGTATTCCTCTGAATTGTTCATTTTGTCAACGTCCTCACCTGGCAAAGCTGAACGCCAGGCAAGGTAGTGACAAGCATTAATTTTGAAAGTCTTGGAATTTTACTTGGCCAGGAACTGGTCCCCATGAAATTCCGCATGAGAAGCAGGCGCTCTACCCTATAGGTCAACTTGTCTACCTTTAACAACCTAATCACCTACCCTATAGTTCCCAATCCCTCCCCTTCACTCGTTGCCTACCAGACGGGATGGCCAAATGAGTCGAGCGTACATCTTCCATTTTGGTAGATCGTGGGATTCAAACCCAGGAATGACTTTAAAATTGATACTTATCACTTCATAGCTTGGCGGTCGGCATTATTAGGATAGGCCAAGGACTGATTGGCTCAGTGTCAGGATAATGTGACTGAGTTGGATATCAGGCCATGGTGCTGGAGGCCTGGTATCCCCTATACTATAAAGCACCATGAGTGCACACTGTCACAAGTCAGTACCCATCCTGATATGACCTTGAATGTTGCCAGGACGCAAAACTCCAACAACCAACCAACTAAAGTGACTGAGTGGGATAATGGTCATGGTGCTGGCAGCCTGGTCTCCCAGTGGGGTAGCAATATAAAGTCACCATGAGTGTGCACTATCACAAGTCGCTACCCATCCAAACTGCAACAACCAACCAACCAATCACCTGTCGCCGTGCCCTGCTTTCAGACTATGTCCAACTCCGTGCTCGTGCTGGTGGCCGTGTGTCTGATGGCAGTCGTCCTCACAAGTCCCGCGCAGTCGCGCACCCTGCCTGACGGTCTCCGGCAATCACTCCTCAAGCGCTCCTACGACACAAAGGTAGGTCGCAGCTCGGTCACACACAGAGTCTCGGTCACAGAAAGCCTCATGCACACAGAGTCTCAGTCACAGAGAGCCTCGGTCACAGCTTAGTCACCACAGAGATTTTCAGTCGCAGCTTAGTCACAGAAACCCGCAGTTGCAGCTTAGTCACAGAGACCCTCAGATGCAGCATAGTTACATAGACCCTCAGTCGCAGAATCCTTCAGCCACAGAAACCCTGTCAAAGAGACCTTCAGTCACAGCTTAGTCACAGAGACCTTCAGTCACATCTTAGTTACAGAGACTTTCACTCGTAGCTTAGTCACAGAGAAATTCAGTCACAGCTTAGTCACAGACAATAGAGACCTTCAGTAACAGACACCTTCAGTCACAGAGATCTGTAGTCATAGTAACCCTTAGTCACAGAAACCCTTAGTTACAGTAACCCTCAATCATGGAAACCCTCAGTCACAGAGACCCTTAGTCACAGTAACCCTCAGTCACAGACACTTTCAGTCACAGATACCTTCAGTCACAGAGCCCCTCAGTCACAAAAACCCTTAGTCACAGTAACCCTCAGTCACATACAATTTCAGTCACAGAGACCTTTAGTCACAGAGGCCCTCAGTCACAAAGACTTTCAGACACCCAGGAGGAGGGAAGCAGAGCGTGCCCGTTAACAGAAGGACCTGCAGAGAATAAGGGGTGTTCGGAAGCGATGGGTGCCCGGACAGGAACACCGAAGAACATTGGGGACTATTCTTTATTTATATTCACATAATAAATTATACAGCACATATATATACACATATATATATAAAATATATATACATATAAATACATATATATACATATATATACATATATACACTTATACATACACATATATTCAATTATTTGTTTGCGAACCTCATTTGTTGGTGCTCAGAACGCCGGACCTCCATACACATATATATAGATATATACATATATACATATATATATGCCTCTATATACATATATATATATACATATACATATGCCTCTATATACTTTTTTTTTTTAAATTTCTTTTATTGAGGCTGTATTTATACTGTCCATAGCATATAATCCCGGGTACCCAGGCTTGTTTTCAATGCTGGCCAGTTGTAGTGTTGGTGTTATCTTACCACACAGTAGCTGCTGATAAGTTATTTGATTGCCTGCATTTCAGTAGCAGATAGAGGTCAGTAGCCTATGTTAGTTTTTTTTTATTTTCTTGGTATATATGTATTTTATTTTGTTCTACTCTTGTTACTAGACTAGCCTACTCCTATTTACATATCATAGGCTTGTACATAGCTGTGTGGTGTGTTATCTGGCTACTCTTGGCATGGTTACCTTCCAATGGGTGTCCCGCTGGTGGGCCCTGACATATCACATGCCCTTTTGCAGTGCAGCTTAGTGGGGGTTTCCTAGCCTTATTTTGCACAGATATGTTTTGCAAGTTTTTAGGTCAGGAATTTGTTGTGCCATATATATATATATATATATATATATAAATATGCAACATCAGAGAGAAGTTCAATTAGTCTAATTAGCTGTGCTCAGTCCACGTGAACTGAGCCTCATTAGTAATGCTGGACATGTTTGATTGCGCCGCTTGATGTCCAGATTGGGTCCGTGACTCTGCCCTCTAGCTGGCCGCCATGTTCCCTCGCCCCCTCCCCTGTCTCCACCTCCCTCCCTCCCCTGTCTATCCCCACTCTCCCGGCCGATCTCTCCCCTTCTCCCGTATCACTTTCCCTCTCGTCCCCCCACCCAACTCGGAGGCTGAATCGGTAGAGCGCAGGCTTCCCGTGTGGAAGGTCAGGAGTTTGATTTCCGGTCGAGTCAAACCAATGACTTACAAAATTGATACATGTTGCTTCCTAGGATAGTGCTCGGCATTAATAGGATAAGGAAAGGATTGGTTAGCTCAGTGTCAGGGTATGTGACTGAGTGGGATATCGGGTCATGGTGCCGGCGGCCTGATTTCCCAGTGGGGCAGCACTATAAATTCACCATGAGTGTGCACTGTCAGAAGTCAGTACCCATCCTGATATGACCTTAGATGTTGCCAGGACGTAAAACTCCAGCAACCAACCAACCAATCTAAGTGATGAGTTATTTTTTGTAGAATTTTGTCTTAAAGCTGCATGATAATGACGTTAGATGTTGCCAGGACATAAAACTCCAACAAGCAACCATCTTCTCCCCCCACAGGGCCGCTTCCAGGGGAACGCTTGCGACCCAAAGGCGAGCCCTGCTGCTCTGGCATGAAGTTAATCTTTCTAGAATTGTGTCTGAAAGCTGCATGATATGACCTTAGATGTTGCCAAGATGTAAAACTCCAACAACCAGCCATCTCCTCTCCCCCCCCACAGTGCCGCTTCTAGGGAACGTGTGCGACCCATAAGGCGAGCCGTACTGCTCTGGCATGAAGTTAATTTTTCTAGAATTGTGTCTTAAATCTGCATATGACCTTAGATGTTGCCAGAACATAAAATTCCAACCAATCTCCTCTCCCCCCTCAGTGCCACTTCCAGGGGAATGCCTGTGACCCATACAGTGAGCCCTGCTGCTCTGGCATGAAGTTAATCTTTCTAGAATTGTGTCTGAAAGCTGCATGATATGGCCTTAGATGTTGCCAGGATGTAAAACTCCAACAACCAACCATCTCCTCTCCCCCCACAGTGCCGCTTCCAGGGGAATGTGTGCGACTCATAAGGCGAGCTGTGCTGCTCTGGCATGAAGTTCATTTTTCTAGAATTGTGTCTTAAATCTGCATGACCTTAGATGTTGCCAAGACATAAAACTCCAACCAATCTCCTCTCCCCCCACAGTGCCGTTTCCAGGGTAACGCGTGCGACCCGTATGGCGAGCCGTGCTGCTCGGGCATGAAGTGCGCCAACTTCCTGGGCGGTTACTGCCTCAAGGGCGTTGAGAAGTGTCTCTGCCTGCCGGAAACCTACGGCCTCTGACTCTGACCAGCCGCGGCACGACGAGGCAACCCGCGCATGCACCTGCGCCTGAGCGCCGCAACCCAGACGACGCCATTTTGAATGAACCGAACGCAAACACACTCGATCTGAACGTGTCGAATATTTAAATGCACGAAGAGGGAAATAACCAGTTTAGCAAGGTTTTTTGTTTCATTATAAAATGAAATAATTGTTCTTTCTTGGTCTTTGTAGTTGCTATATTTATTTCTTTAGTTTAAAGTTTAAAGGTCTATTATTTGTTAATCCTGTTTACCATATTCAATTTTATGGTTACACTAAATAATTACTTTTATTTGTTCTTATTTAATTTTAAGTTAAACAATAAAAAAAGGTATTTTATTTGTTGCTATTTGGGGTTTCTTTACGCTGACCTTATAAATAATTATCTTTTATTTGTCATTATATTCAGTTGTATAAACTAATCAAAGCAATTATTTTATTTGATGTTAGTTGTAAACTGTGACATTAAATAACTGCCTTCTTATTCGTTGTTACATTAATCTTTAAGGTAACATTAAATATATGCCTTCTTATTTTCTGTTACATTAATTTGTAATCTAACATTAAGTAATTGGGCTATATTTCTTCTTCTGTTTTTATTTTTGACGCTGACATTAAATAATTGCCATTTTTAATTGTTATTCTGGTTGTTATATTGCATTAGTTTGTGGGGTAACTTGCTCCACTGGCGTTATGTATATCAATAGATTCTTTGTCATCACTTCTTAGTGTTTTCAAGTATCATTATATATATGTACATACATGTGGGCTCGAGCCAAGTTATTGAACAAGAATCCTAGCATTTAATGAGTTGCAATAAAAATCTAAATTACCCTGGGAAGACAAGAATATCCGTATTGAATTCCCAGGATTAACATGACAACAACACCATAGAATGAACTGCTAAGAATTGTTCAGTGTTTGTGTGTGAACATATGCTAGACATTGTTTTATATTCAGTCATGTCTCTCAATTTCCCCTGGAATTATTCAATAGAAAATATCATTTCCATTAATTGTATGATTATATGTCATAATCTTCACCAGTGATCTTCACCTATTAATCCCTTAATAAAGATTCTTCATCTCCCCCATTCGTCATTGAATTTGTGTTGTATGTCAATAAAAAAAAAGATCGTTTTATTTAACGATGCCTCTAGAGCACAATGATTTTCATATCATCGGCTATTGGACATCAAACATATGGTCATTGTGACATATTTCTTTGGAGGAACCCCACTGCCGCCACATAGGCTACTCTTTCCGATAAGCAGTAAGGGGTCTTTCATATGCAATTTCCCACAGACAGGACAACACATACCACAGCCTTTGATGAACCAGTTGTGGACCACTGGTTGGAACGGAAAATAGCCCAAACTGCAAATGTGTCCACTGATGACAGACACCATCACAGATGGACACTCTACCACATGAGCTACGTCCCACTCCCATATGTATGTCAATGAAGGTACTAGTATTGTATGGGTTATTGTCAGTATTTGTTGTTAAAGAAGAAATCAATTACATTTCACCATTCTATCGCCATATTTAATTAACACTCCGCCGGCCAATAGAAGGTTCATGTGTACGACTATGGGGGAATACTGATTTGATCCCAGGATTGGGAGAGATGGCATATGAAGATCACCTGAGGAGATGTAAGCTACCAATATCATCATATCGTCGTCTAAGCAGAGATATGATAGAGACTAATGAGATTATTACTGGAGTCTATGACAGTGATTTCACAATCGGTTTGTTCAACCTCAGATCTTCAAGGAGAGGCCCAGACTGGATGTCAGGAAAGACTCATTTTTCTTTTGAGTGACAGATCCATGGAACAGTCTTCCAGACTAAGTGGTTGAAGCACCAATGGTAGAACCATTTGAGAGAAGGCTGGATAGACATTGGAGAGGACACCCACAATCATATGACTTCTGGGCTCCGTCGACCTCCATGTGTGTGAAAACAAAAGTTATTATTTACCATAACGAGCTGGCATGAGAGGGGCCTAGCTCAGACAGAAAAGGATCTGTAAGGTAATTTACTACATATTAAAATATCTTCCAGTAAATACATATTTTGAGAGGAAAAAAATAACACCCATCCATAACTATATTGTTAAATAGAAATAAACAAACAGAAAAGACATTCAAAGAGAAAACAGGAAGGTATTATTTCACTCAAAGTGTTCAATGTCACTATCAATGTTTCCAACGCCTCTCTGCATTAAGGATGTAACATACCTACCTGTTTTCACTGTTTTCAGTGTATGTTATTGAGATAATTAAAATGAAGTTATTGTGCACTCATTTCATACTTGACTAGAGTCCACTGTGTGTTCCTTCTCCGTGGAGATCCGGCTGTGACAACACAGCGCAGCCTCGATTTGGACATAATTATGTGGCTTGTTTGTTTGAGTTTTAGATCCCCGCATATAATGTCATATCAGGAGGGCACCGACTTGTCTCAGTGCACGCTGATGGCGGTTTTATAGTACTGCCCCACTGGGATGTCATACCGCTATCACCATTTCCCAGTCAAATTATCCTGACACTACTGAGCCAACCAATCGATATCCTAGTAAATGAAAAGTAGGAGCAAGCATACATTTTGTAAGTCTTTGGACATTCACTTGGTCGGGGATTGAGCCCATGACCTTCCGCACGGGAGATGAGCACTTTGCCAAGTCAGCCATCCCAACTAGTCTCAACATAAATGGTCTACAGTAGTACCTGTCTTCATCGATCCCCGTGTTCGGCGAGCCCCTGCCATATGCAAACAATCTGAGAATGTACAAACTGTTTCAGGTCTCATTTGACAGTCCTTTCAATGACAAGACACCATCGGTCTGGATACAGAAATGTCATTTGAAGACAGGCCGAGAGTTGTAGTCAACAAGCCATTAAAGTTGCATAGTCCGATGGTTTTGCGTTTCTCATTTTCTGAGATAAACATATTAGGTCGTTCATTATAATCTACCTTACTTTGGTTTGAAGTAGCTTTTATTTTAAATCGCTAACTTTTGAGATATTTGAAATGGAAACATGTTAAATTAATTTTGGCAAGCGTGCCAAAACTCTAACACCATAGACTTCTGCAGTAACAAGTTCTATTAATCGACTCAGTATCCCCTTATGTGTGACGACAAATGTTTAATAAGTGCACCAGCACCTAAGTTAGATATGTAGAATCAAATCTAGATAATTGTTTTCATTTTGAAAATATTATATTTTCATCAGACTATGCAGCTTTAATCTGACTGGCACCAACGATTGGCCAGCTCGATTAGTTTCTTGCTCGTCACGATAGCGACGGGTTGGTTCTGTCACCACGCCCTGTGACGTCATCTACGTCAGCCTTGTCACGCCAAGCATCGATCCTTAATATAAGAACAGTTTCCAAATTACACATTCCTGAGCGACTGACAAGTCGGCCCATAATGCCCACGCTGCGGCTTTAGGCGATTATCGACGAGTTGTGTCGGTTGTGTCGGAGGGATTATATTATTATTCGTGATGCAGCAAGGAACCAGTTGTGGAGTAAGATGAAGCTCATACGTGGTGCAGCATACGGATAACACAAGCGGAATGCCTCAACACGGGCATGAGAAGGCATACCCCGAGTTGTCGCACATAATCTCGGACGTCTCGCGAGAGTGAGAAGGTGTACCCCGAGTTATCGCACATAATCGATAAGCATATGCAGCGCTCGACGGAGCGACCCAACCAGCCACGGCTGCGACCCAACCAGCCACGGCTGCGACCCAACCAGCCACGGTTGAACTTGTTTGAACTTCTTTCCGCTACAAAGATATTCGGGGTCAGCGATTGGTTAATAATATATCAAAACAAATGCTCGCTGCATAGAATTTTTACTCAAAATTAAAAGAAATAAAGAACAATTTGGCATAAACATGGTGCACAAATGCAATATTATTACTTTATTATTACTTTATTGCACCGAAACGATGGTCGTATAACATATTGCAAATGGTGGCCTCCATAAGGGGCGGCCATTTACAATAAAAAAGAACAGCTCTGATTGGCTAAAATTATGGAAAGATCACATTATTATTTTAGTAGTTTCTTGTTCAGACATATTTACACATATATATGTATCTTTTGCACAGATTAAATTGGTTGAAGTATATTTGAAATTGATCTACATTGATTTCTGTTTAAATCACACAATATCACTACTTACTGAATGGGAAACTCATCCTGCAAGGGTATGCTCAATATGACCCAGTGGTCAGCCGTTTTTCATCCTTTCGTCGCTGTGGACCCTTCTCACATAATCTTGGACGTCTCTTGTGAGAGTGAGACAATGACTGATGACTACAGCAGTTCCGCTCGGCGAATAATATAACAATAGAGGGTATTCCCGTGACGTCATCAACCGTAAGTGCGGCCATTGTGGCGATATCAACTAGTAAACAACCTTTTGGTTGCAGTAACATAGTCCATAGATAGGTAGATCATTCATTCAGTTTTATTCCAAAATAATAGAAATGCAGAATCCTACCCTTATAAATTGAATATAATCTTTTCGTTGAATATGTTTTCTGTATGTGTGCCAAGCAGTTTGTTTCTAGCTTGTGTAATTTTAGAGATATTTCACTTTTTTTGTATGAAGATTGTTCACGGCCATTGACAATGTATTGAGTTTGCCAATACGCACAGTGCAACACATCAATTTTATTAAAAAAATTCATAGAAATGCAGAACCCTAACCGTATAAATTTAATATAATCTGGTTGTTAAACATGTTTTCTGCATGCGTTCCAAACGGTTTGTTTCTAGGTGGTGTGGTTTTAGAGATATTTTACTTTTTCTGTATGAAGATTGCTCACGGCCATTGAAAATGCATTGAGTTTGCCGATACACGCAGTGCAACACGTCAATTTTATTCAAAATTAATATAAATGCAGAACCCTAACCTTATAACTTTAATAAAATCTGGTTGTTAAACAAGTTTTCTCTATGTGTTCCAAGCAGTTTGTTTCTAGGTGGTGTGGTTTTAGAGATATTTCACTTTTTCTGTATGAAGATTGCTCATGGCCATTGACAACGACAATGACAATGGGTTTATTATTGTGGTTACTATCACCACAATGGCCACACTTCTGTTTAGCATGACGTCAGTGCATACCCTCTATAGTAGTGGTGGGCTAACAATGTGTACAACAGTACAGTAGGTCTAATCATTGTGACTCATGGTAAGTTTATGCTGTGTCAGCAGCGAAGGCCATGTTGATATTTAGGGCGCCAATAATAGGCCTAATTGTAACAATGATAACAATGATAACAATGGTGATAATAATAATAAAAGCAACAACAATAACAATACTCATTATACTGATTGTAATAACAATGACACTACAGCAATAGATAACAATCCAAAAGTACTAATGGTAGCAATAGTGTAGGTAATCGCATTCATATCATAGCAATACCTAAAGAACAGCAAAGATAGTGACAGCAATTATAGTAATATCATAACAAGATCTAACAACACAATAGCAGTAATAATGTAAAGTCACAAGTCATAGAGAAGAAAGGCCATATTAACTGCTAACAGGCTATTAACCTACCTAAGGCAGAAGAGAGTAAAGCAAAGTAAAGAAATAGTAGCAATAGTGATAGAAATAGCAATAGTAACATACGAATAATTAATAACAATTATAAAACAACCTAATATATTTACCTCAGAAAATGACAGAAACTCAAAACCATCAGACTGCAGTTTTAAATGCTGTGCACAACCTGTCGAGATAAATATATCAGTCCCAGCTATGGCTTAGCTTTATCAGTTTTTTCCCTCTAAAAAAAAACCCCAAACATTTGTTTTGTTAATTGTACAATTTCCATCTAAAACGACAGTGTGACGTCACATGATGAGAAGGGAAAAGAAGAAGAAGAAAGGTGGCCTTTAATTAGCGCTAATGCCGAATGACACGCTTCACTGGTCTCGTGGTTTCCCTGATGTGTGGAACTTTGCATTAACTCCCGTGCTTCCAATCCCAGGGATGCTAGCGAGATCTGAAGGGGAAACTACCAAAAAAAACACCAGCAAAAAAAATCAAAGACTGCTGGAGGGTAGGTGAATCGAGATACATATCCTGGGCTGATCACTACCTGTTTGGAGGGCCTTGTGTTTACTGCATAAACAGGGTGCTAGAGGTTGTTGCAATGCGTGTGCACTATAGCCAGATAGGTTAGTTACAGCCTAGGTCAAACCTACCCGGATCAGGGAGGGGCCCGACGAGCCCCGGACCGTAATCCGGCGTGGTTCGTGGCGATCCAGCGTGATCCGTGGCTCATCCGTGGCTCATCCTTGGTGATCCTTGGTGATCCTTGGCTCGTCCGTTCTCATCCGGGGTCGGCCCTGGATGTTTTTAAATGTTTCAAACATCTGGGGAGATCTGGGGAATATAGCAATCCGGGCTCAATCCGGCATCATCCGGGTGTACTCCGGGGGTGGTCCGGGTAGTCCGGGTGTACTCCGGGGGTAGTCCGTGTACCGTCCGGGGCAGTCCAGGTGTTTTTTAAACTGGATGAGCCACGTTTTAGCCACGGTTTAACCTGGACCAGCCCCAGACTAACCCCGACATAGCCACGGACCACTCCAGGACTGCCCGGATAAGTCACGGACAAGCCAGATGACCACGGATAGCCCGGTTTACCACGGATCAGCCCATGATGAGCCCCGTTTTTGTCTATATATAGCAGGAGCAAGTCCAGGACTGATCCGTGACTACTCCTTGGATACACTGGGTAGTCCAGGGGTGTTCTGGCTCAGTCCGGGGGATCCGGCCTCTCTTCCGTGGCTAGACAGTGGCTCGTTCGGGTAGTTATGACAGCGAGCCAACAAATGACCAAAATAGCGATTTTATCCGGGGTTGTCTGGGGTGGTCCGGGGGGGGGGGTGGTCCGGCTAAAAATCCGGTGCTCGTCCGGGTAAGTGTGACTTGGGCTTAAGCTACATAGTCCAATGCTTTTGGGTGTCTTCCATTTCATTAGATAAATATATTAGGAAAGTTTGTGTTATTTAACGACGCCTCTAGAGCACATTGATTTTTCTCATCGGCTATTGGACATCAAACATATGGTCATTCTGACATATTTCTTTGGAGGAAACCCGCTGCCACCACATAGGCTACTCTTTCCGACAAGCAGCAAGGGTTCTTTTATATGCACTTTCCCACAGACAGGACAGCACATACCACATCCTTGATGAACCAGTTGTGGACCACTGGTTGGAACGGAAAATATCCCAAACTGCAAATGGATCCACTGAGAAGGGGACAAGGAATGCATGCAAGGCGTAGTATAGCCAGCACACACCAACATGGGGGTTACGTAAGCTTTGAAGTAAGTTTTATTTTAAATTGCCTACTTTGGAGATATTTGAACTGAAAATGTGCAAAATAAATATATTAGGTTGATCATTTTGAGTTGCTGCCATTTTCTGAGATATATTATATTAGATTGATCATTTAATCTACACTACTTTCGGTGTGAGTAGCTTGTATTATAAATGGTTACCTTTGGAGATATTTGAAGTGCACACATGCCACTTTAATGGGGGACATGTGGGCTAGTTCGTTTTTCCGACACTTGGTGGTGCATCGGTACTAGTGGGCATAAACGGCCATTGACAATGCATTGAGTTTGCCGGTACGCGCAGTGCAGAACGTATATTTTATTCAAAATTAATAGAAATACAGTACCCTAACCGTATAAATTTAATATAATCTATTCGTTGGATATGTTGTCTATATGTGTACCAAGTGGTTTGTCTCTAGGTGGTGTGGTTTTAGAGATATTTTACTTTTTCTGTATGAAGATGGGTCACGGCCATTGACAATGCATTGAGTTTGCCGGTACGCGCAGTGCAGAACGTTTATTTTATTCAAAATTAATAGAAATGCAGAACCATAACCTGATGAATTTAATATAATATATTTGTTGAATATGTTTTCTATATGTCTACCAAGTGGTTTGTCTCTAGGTGGTGTAGTTTTAGAGATATTACACTTCTTTTGTATGAAGATTGCTCATAGCCATTGAATTTGCAGTGTTACAGTGTGCCCGAGAGGCCCACTACTTCAGTGGCGATGCAAACGGCAGGAACTTGAACTAAAAAGTCGGAGGTCCCCCATTTGTGCACACTCCGATTCTGACACCAGAGGCTTCAGCAGTAATAGGTTCTATTAAAGCTGCATAGTCCTACGGTTTTGACTTTCTATCATTTTCTGCGATAAATATACTGGGTTGATCGTTATTACCTATCTTTAGTTTGACGTCACTTTTATTTTAAATGGCTAACTTTGGAGTTATTTGAAGTCCAACCATGCCAAATTAATTCTGGCAAGCATACAAATATTCTCCCATAGGCTGCTGAAGTAACAGATTCTCAATAATATATAATATAGCAGTCATGTAGTATGCACTCACTGCCCCTGAAACGAATGGAACCAGCTTTTGAGTTACTCGTAATATTTAGTTAAAGCTGCATAGTCCGATGAAAACTAATTTTCAAAACCAAAACCATTATCTAGATTTGATTCTACATATCTAATTTAGATACTGGTGGGCTTATTAAACATTTGTCACCACACAGAAGGGAATACTGAGGCAATTGAAGAGAACCTGTTACTGCAGAAGCCTATGGTGTCAGAGTTTTGGCAAGCTTGCCGAAATTAATTTTGTATGGTTGCACTTCAAATATCTCCAAAGTTAGCTATTTAAAATAAAAGTTATTTAAGGTTTTTGTTTGTTGTTTCACGCCTTACCAACATCTAATGTCATATCAGGACGGGTACGGACTTGTGACGGTGTGCACTCATGGCGACTTTATAGTGCTGCCCAACTGGGAGACCAGGCTGCCAGCACCAAGACCTTATGATATCCAACTCAGTCACATTATCCTGACACTGAGCCAGCCAGTCCTAATAATGCCGAGCACCTGGCTAGGAGGCGACAAGAATTAATTGTTAAGTCATCGGTTTGACTCGACCAGGGTTCGAACCCACGAACAATGAACATAATATATTTATCTCAGCAATGACAAACTCAAAACCATCGGACTATGCTGCTCTAAATCATGATCCTGTTTACAAACGCACAAGCACACAGACATACACAAGCACACACACACGCACACACAGACACAATTACACATACGATCACACACATACACAACAATAATCACACACACACCACCCGAGGGCGGGAGTTTAGGATGTCGTGCAGTCCGCAGACGACAATGACGCACAAATCGATGGCTTCACATGCCTGAGATCTCGTTCCTACAAGAACGAGGCAGTGGAGTGTGCACGCGACTGATCGGGTGCAGGTGGACAGAGTCTGCGCGGAGAAGGAAGCTTTTTGGAGGGGTAAGGAACAGTCAATCAATCGGAAGCAGAAGAGTAAACAACTGGGCTATTACTTAAAGGAACCCAGTATAGGCTGCCGAAGGCCCGGTCACATAGTCGTTAGTGGATGTAGTGATCCGTAGGGTAGATTAATGTGGGTCAAACGTGGTATAAGTATGCTAAACTACATAGAAATATGTTAAGGTACGGCAGGTTTTGGTACAGATAAATACATTACGGTATGAATAAATATGTTATGGTACGGATGCCGGTACATTCAACTACATTCAACTACGTTCAACTACGTTAGCCTCCACTATATTCACCTATGTCCACTAATGGCTATGTACCAGGGCTCCTTACAAGTAGGCTAGAGTACGCTAGAGCATGCTAGAGTACATTAGCATCATGGATGCAAATTCAGCCTCTAATGTACCGCTCTTTTGAACATGTCAACAAATTAAATCGGAGATCTCGGCTCACCCATGTTATTACCAAGTTAACATCATGGACAAGTATGGATGCTGGTACGTTCAACTACGTTCATCTACATCCACTAACGGCTATGTGACCGGGACTTGAGACTGAAGCTGTACTCTGCCAACAAATGTTCTCCAAGCACACCGTTGCCTAGTTTTTTCGGTTTATGTAACTGAATATGTGGATGGAGAGTGCTAAGGTCGATCACTCCTACCATGTTGTAAATGGCTGGATGAGAGTGGAGTCAATTTTTTAAAGAGTAATTCATACAAGAAATATACATGATATGTAAAATGTGTTAGTTATTATTTCACTGCATAATTTAGGGGGAAAAGGAGTAAAGAAAATGTATTAAAAAAAGAGAAGAAATACGAAAGGGTCTTTAACTCAACCAATTGATTATAAAACGTACTGGACTATAATGAACTGGTATTTTTTTATATTGACATATTCTTGATTAGTCTCTGCCGTGGTAATTACGTTCTGTGTAATAGTTCTATTGAATATTGTGTGTATGTATAATAAACCTATACAAATATTTGTTTACACCAAGTCAATCTTGAGAGTACTAGAATTAGGCCAGCTTTACTTACACCCCCCCCCCCCCCCCCCCCCGTACCCCTCAACCATTCACATGCCACCCGCCCACCACCCGCCATCCCCTATACACATCCTCATAGCTATCTCCTGCAAATAATCCCACACTACTACCTACATCCACAACCCAGCCCCCGCACAACCAGCCCCTAACCCCCACACAACCCGCCCATAGCGCTCACAACCTGTCCCTAAACCCCACACAACCAGCCCCTAACCCCCACACAACCCGCCCATAGCGCTCACAACCTGTCCCTAAACCCCACACAACCAGCCCCTAACCCCCACACAACCCACCCATAGCGCTCACAACCTGTCCCTAAACCCCACACAACCAGCCCCTAACCCCCACACAACCCGCCCATAGCGCTCACAACCTGTCCCTAAACCCCACACAACCAGCCCCTAACCCCCACACAACCCGCCCATAGCGCTCACAACCTGTCCCTAAACCCCACACAACCAGCCCCTAACACCCACACAACCCGCCCATAGCGCTCACAACCTGTCCCTAAACCCCACACAACCAGCCCCTAACACCCACACAACCCGCCCATAGCGCTCACAACCTGTCCCTAAACCCCACACAACCAGCCCCTAACCCCCCCACAACCCGCCCATAGCGCTCACAACCGTCCCTAAACACCCACACAACCAGCCCCTAACACCCCACACAACCCGCCCATAGCGCTCAACAACCTGCCCCCTAAACCCCACACCAACCAGCCCCTAACCCCACACAACCCCCCCATAGCGCTCACAACCTGTCCCTAAAACCCCACACAACCACCCCTAACCCCCACACAACCCGCCCATAGCGCTCACAACCTGTCCCTAAACCCCAACGCCCCTAACCCCCACACAGCCCACCCATACGCTCACAACCTGTCCCTAAACCCCCACAACCAGCCCCTAACCCCCACACAACCCGCCCCACAACCTGTCCCTAAACCCCCACAACCGCCCCTAACCCCAACACAACCCGCCCATAGCGCTCACAACCTGTCCCTAAACCCCACACAACCAGCCCCTAACCCCCACACAACCCGCCATAGCGCTCACAAAACCTGTCCCTAAACCCCACACACCCAGCACCCCCACAACACCTGCCCTCTGTCCCTAAACCCCACACAACCTGCCCCTAATCCCCACACAGCCCGCCCCCTAGACCCCACACAACCCTCCCTGACTCCACCACCCCCAACACACAACCACCCCAACCCCCAACCCACAACCCTGCCCATAGCGCTCACAAACAACCTGACCCTAAACCCCACACAACCCCCCGCCCCCCCCCCACCCCACACACACACACCTGCCCAACACCTCCACCACACAACCGCATTATTTATACCATTCGTTATACCATATTTATCACGCTTTAATTTTGTTGTACTGTTCTTCATTATACACCCCCCCCCCCCCATTATACTTTTATTTTACTATATTTCATCAGGCTTGCTTCCGTGCTGACAAACCAACTAGATTATGTGGAACACAGAAGCAAAATAATCTGAATATCAAAATCACATCATCCAGACAGAATTCAATTCAATTAAATAAATACACGAATAAAGTGACAACGGCTCCTTTATGAAAACAATTCTTTATTCTCCCTGATACATCTTTTGAAGTATTTATCATCAGTGAGTGTGAAATATTGTGCTATAAAATTCATGCGGGTTCTAGGCATCGCTTAAAATGCGGCCACAGAAGCCGCAGTTGACCACTCGCAGGTGGCGCCATGTGAGAGAAAGATGAACTAATCATCATGTAGTATATATATAATGATGAAAATATTATATAGCCTGGGTAGAAATTAGAATATATAATTATATTATATATAGAGTTAAATCTCAATTTTGCATGCTACGATTTAACGTGGACTTGGATCTAACGCAATGTGTCAATAGAGCCAGCCTCCTTTAATTCAAATGTAATTCAGTAAACGGGACGCTTATTTATCGTGACGCCACTTTTATATGATAGGTGGTATATGTCAATGTATACGTAATAACAGGGTTTCACTGTATGTATATATAATATCAGAATAGCACGAGAGTTCAATGGTTTATTGCACCAACAATGTCCAACAGGGCTGAGGTCCATGCCTTTTGAGGTTTGTCAACCATTGCCCTTAAAGGTACTCCTACTGCTTTCATTTCAACTCAGGGCAGTTGAGACAAGGAACAATAACAGAAATCGAGAAAAATATAGTTCCTATTTTTCAATTTAAATATCCAATCCAAAATAAATCATGACAAAACTACTATTGCAAACTGACAACAAACCTACAATTAGGGTGGTGTCATTATAATTAACGTCATATTTTCACCATTAATGTTATAAGACTTGCCTTTCGTGAATTTGATCAACCTAGACTTGGCTGATATGTGGGCTAGTCTAGTTTGAGTTCAATCGACTATAGATGTATCCTTTGACCCTAACGGTGGAAATGTGCGGCTAAGTATATTTACCAATAACCTATAATGGTGCAAGTGCACATATATGTGCATTGCAACTGATATTTCTGATATTATTATACACATGGTACTTTGATACAGGGGTGCTTTCTGTTCGGTCTAACGACACTAGTGCCACTATGAAGTCGCCAGTAAATAGTTCCATAGTGGACAGTAAAATAGCGATGTACATGTGCTCGGATGCGGTGACCCAATCGGTACCAGCGCTTTCTGGCTTCCTGTTCTGGAGGTCTCGGGTTCAGACCCCGACGGGGTCAAACCGATGACTTATAACATTGATACATATCGCTACCTCTACCTAACCTGGCACTGTGGATTAATAAGGTAGGCCTATAACCGGATTGTTCAGTATCAAAATCCTGTGTTGGTGCCGGTGGCTTGGACTCTTAGTGGGGCAGCACTATAAAGTCGCCACGAGTGTGCCCTGTCACAAGGCGATGTAAACCCTGATATGACAGTAGATGTTGCTAGGATGTAAAGTTCAAACAAATAGATTGTACATTTGCAATTAAACAGTGAAAAAAACATGGTGGTACGTAAGTGTATGTATGAATGGTAATAGTTGTTCAGGTGGGAAGGTCAATTACAAATGCACCCCAGTATTTAGCTTCCACTCATTCGAAATCACTCCGCCAACACTGTTAAACTAATGGTTTATGTAAAGTCAGGCCCTTCAAATGCAATGTATTGCACAAGCATGCACAAACTGACACTCTTATATATGTGGATAATGGTTGAGAGTGAACACGTGGGAGGTTGTCTGACAATGTATCAGGTATGAGATATGCACAGTTAACAGGCGTTAGTCTAACCCCGGGTATTATGTTTTTAAACATTGCTATCCAACCAAAACACCAATAAAACAGATGTAAGCCATTTAATATATCCCTCCAATCTAGTCAAAGGCATCTTTACGACAGTCTTGGACAGATTAAAAAGAGAATATACATATATATACATATGTGCATACGTACATGCATATCTATAGACCTCTTTCTCTCTATATATACATATATATTCATGCAAATGTGTATATACATATGTATATATTTATATGAACATATGTGTATACATAGATGTTTAAATATGCATATATGTTTATATGTGTAATATACATATAGTCTTAAAGATGATAGATATATATATTTGAGGTATAAGAATTATACGAATATAAATTTGCGGAGGAATAGTTAAGCGTTCCTTATTAATCTGATATTTATTATTACATTACTTCGATGTTTACCCGATTTATTATTATTATTTATTACTATTCTATTTCGAATCCCTTTCCCCTCCTGTTCCGGCATTCCGGCTGGACGATCCTGGCCCTCGTCCGCCACGTCACGGGTGATCAGACTGCCTGTAGCCCGCAGTCCTTTCTGATTTTTCTTCTCACTCGATCCGGCGAGGAGGTTGCACTTTTTTGTCCATGTGCGGTGCAACCATTGAAGAACTAAAGGCAAGGGGTGATTGGGCCTCGGAGACAGTCTTCACCTATTTACACACCCCTCTCTCTGAGCGAATTGTCCACGATATTCGCGTTGCGTCCACCCTTTCCTCTACAACTTTCGACACTTCTGGGTTGGGGGGCTCACCATAGGTGAGTCTTGGCATTTTTCTGTGCCAGAGGCAAGTAAAACTCTCTCAACCCAGTCGTGTCTATTGTTGTCTTTCCCTAGCCACTATTTATTTGAGGTATAAGAATTATACGAATATAAATTTGCGGAGGAATAGTTAAGCGTTCCTTATTAATCTGATATTTATTATTATATTACTTCGATGTTTACCCGATTTATTATTATTATTCATTACTATTCTATTTTGAATCCCTTTCCCCTCCCGTTCCGGCATTCCGGCTGGACGACCCTGGCCCTCGTCCGCCGCATCACGGGTGATCAGACTGCCCGTAGCCCACAGTCCTTTCTGATTTTTTTATATTTTTATTACTACGGTATGGGCATTTTTCTGTGCCAGAGGCAATTAAAACTCTCTCAACCCAGTAGTGTCTATTGTTGTCTTTCCCTAGCCACTATTTATATATATATATATATATATATATATATATGAGCCATAGGATAATAAATTGACAGCATGACAGATACAATTCACAATAACATTGTCTAATAAACTAATTACATCACAATGTAGGTATATACTCCCCTTAGCACCCATTTAGCATTCATTCGCTGTAGTGCCCCGTTATCATAGCAACCACCTTTCTCCACCCTCCATATATGGGAATCAAACTTGGGTTATATCACCACTGTGACGTCACCATGAGTGCACGCTGTCACAGTTCGGTACCTGTCCTGAAATGATATGTGTTAGGACATAAAACACAAACAAGCCAACTCTATATTCATCAGTTCATACTATGATACAGTGAGTAGTGAGTGACCTTGCAGGTACACGCACACACATTTCATAGCTAGACTCAGGTTCCTAGTGCTCCGTTTGAGCTATATAAGACAGCAGGCAGTGGACAATTAGGACTGGACCCTGCTCCAGTCGGGAACAGTGGCGCCACCTGACGGCTGTAGTAAACAATGAGGCCTTTGTTTAATTAAGATATTTGAGGGGACATGCTATGATGCTTAGACCTACCACTAACTACGGGTGATGTTTTTGTGATTATCACTATTCGTTATATATATATATATATATATATATATATATATATATCGGTAGTCAAAGCAGCGAATAATATATAATACATAATTGTTATATATTCCACATTTGCTGTATCCCAGTATATTGGTATAATTAATCAGAAGCTTTTCCACCTCTGCTCCCATGTTCCACCCTCAGTAATTTACGGCAGGGTTCTTAATATGTTTGCTCATCGACCACCATGCTCGGACAACCTCAGACCCGCTTGTGGCGCCACCTGTCTGTGTATGCGTTCATTAGTCAGCCCTTTTTTAGGCAATATAGCGATATAGCGAATGGTAGACAGGAAGTGTGAACACTTATTTGTCTCTCTTTTTTTTTTTTTTTTGTACATTAGTTGTCCCAAGCAGGGGAAATCCCAGTCACATACGACTGGTCTTCCTCATTCCACTGCTGGGCGATAGAAAGCCCGAGCCTACACTTTTACCAACCCAAGGGATTTTTAACCTCCCACACCACATAGACATGGTATGAGAGCAACCAGCCTTTGATGACGCTTTAGCCAGAGATTATATTCTTCAACCCACAGACTACATGTTTCCTGTTTGGAAGGTCGCTGGATCGAAACATGGCCGAGTCAAACCAATATTTATACTTACCGCTAACTTTCTTCACATTATTAGAAGAGAACAATGATTGGTTGGACTCAGTGCTAGGATAATGGGACAGAGTGGGATAGTAAGACCAGTGGCATGGTATTCCAGTGGATCAGCACTATAAAACTCTCAAAACCAAAGTAACATGGATTAAAATCATCAACCTACTATATTTATCTATTTAAAAATGATGAAGAAGACGAATGAGAAACAGAAGAAAGAAAGAATAAAGAAGATTGGGTTGTTGGTGTTTTACGTCCTTACAACATCGAAGGTCATATCAGAATGGGTATCGACTTGAGTTAATGTGCACTCATGGCAATTATATAGTGCTGCCCCACTGAAAGGCCAGGCCACTGGCACCATGACCTGATTTCCCACTCAATCACATTGTCTTGATTCTGAGCTCACCAGTCCTTGCCCTGTCCTAGTAATGATGAGTTCCGGGCTAGGTAAGCCTAGAGACAAGTAGTTATTTTGTAAGTCATCGGTTTGACTCGACCGGGAATTGAACTCCGGACCTTCCGCATGGGAAGCATGCGCTCCACCGATTGGGACACTGCGTCCTGTAAAAAGGAGGAGGAACAAGAAAGAAGGAGAAGAAGAAGAAGAAATAAAAAGAACAAGAACAAGAAGAACAAGAAGAACAAGAAAAGAAATGTGAACAACAAAAAGAACAAGAAGACAAGAGACTTAAAATCATCCAACCATGCAACTTCAACAACACAATTAAAAATTAAAAAGATCTAAAAAAAAAAAAATGTTGTTAGTAAAAACAAATGTAAAAAAGCAAAATAAAATGAATGGATTCTTCTGCAAGTTTTGAAGTAGGCCTAGTCGTAGTCGTTCTCACGGGCACCCTGGCCATCCTTTCGGTCCATCAGGTCTGTGGCCACGCTGCGCAGCCGCCTGTTCTCCCCGAAGGCGGCGTCGAACTTGAGCTTCTTGTTGAGATGGAATTCGTACAGCACAAGCCGCTTCACCCTGGCCGGAGTGTCGGGGATGAGCACGGACAACAACCACGTCAGCAGGAAGATGGTGTGCTGCAGGGAATCAGCCGGACACAGGTCAATGTCAAGGTCATCTTCCACGAAGCTCATTGGCTGAATTTAGGTCATCTTCCACAAAGCTCATTGGCCTGCTCAATATTGCACTTTTTTTGTGTGTGTGCATATCTGTTTGTATTGGACTCGTAATAGTATTTTTGAAAGAAATGTGGATATTTTAACAGTGTGCCGGGAATGTCAATTATATAATCGGCAACAAAAAGTGTATGATTTTCTCCGCTGCTGCTACGGCCGAAATTATTAACGGAATGAAATGTGCTAACCTGGTTCCCAGGCCGTTTTTTTTAGAGCTGATATATGGCAATATTGGGGGCATTCGACTGGGCCCTTTCTATCCGCAAGATTTACTGATGGATCGGATGGAGCCACATACACACATCCGAATCATCGGTATATGAACCGACTTCCGGTCCCAGTCGAATAGGAATTTGTTCAGAAATATTTTGATATTCGGATAGAGAGGCCCAGTCGAATGCCCCCATTGCCAACACGTTTTCATTACATGTTACCAGAATATATCGTTAAAAGATATATTAACAAACCAGATATTAAGGCCCTGTCACATTATGGCGTATGGCGGGAGCGTATTGAAAACCTACGTAGGTCCTGTGCGTGCCGGCCTATGATGACATTTGGTGACCTTTCGGGTGGTTTTGAGCGTATGTGGAACCTACGAGGAGCGTACGATGAGCATATGAGGAGCGTATGGGAGCGTGCTGTGACATTTTTTGACGGTATGGGCCATACGCCCTCATAGGTCGAGATTTTTTTAGCATGCACAACAAAATTTGGACGGACGGATTTATGAAAGCGCATGGCGGTGTATGCCTCATACGCTTCACATAAGCCGAGACCTGGCGGCGTATGAGTAGCGTATGAGTAGCGTATGCATAGCGTATGAGTAGCGTATACGGCGTATGCCGACATATATGACGTAACACGCCTACGCCGCCATACGCTCCCGCAAAAAACCCTAATGTGACAGCCCCTTTACACTGTACAGGCATATCGTCTAAACATAACATTGGAATATATTTCAGGACAATTACTGGATTATTCCAAGTATTTTTGTTTTACTGCAATGCCAACAACTTAGATCGATATCAAGTCAGCCAATCAGATACGAGAAACAGCGTGGTTTCCACAATACGCTACCGAATACAGGTAAACATTTTATTATGTAAGCCTAATTCAGTAATTGTGTATATTAAATACATTTTGCACTTACTCAAATTTTGCAGTTACTTAGAGCTGCATGGTCCAATGAAAGCATCAAATTTTCAAAACAAAAACTACTACGTGGATTTAATCCTCCATATCTAACTTAGAGACTGAGGCACTTATTCAGCATTTGTTGCCACATAGAAGGGAATACGGAGTTAATTTACTAGAATATGTTCCTGCTGAAGCCTATGTTATCAGAGTTTTGGCATGCATGCCAATATTAATTTAGCATGTTTGCACTTCAAATATCTCCAAAGTTAGCCATTTAAAATAACAGTTATTCCAAACTAAAATATGGTGGATTATAACTATCAACCTAACATATTTATCTCAGAAAATGACGAAAACTCAAAACCATCGTACAATGCAACTTTAAAGTTTTACACTTTTACTATGTTATCTTAGCGCTAATTAAAACTGCATTACAAGCATTTGTGAATATTGGTAAAATTGTGATCCATCAATTAATATATTGGGCATTAAATCACATGATTGATTGATTGGTGGTTGCTTTACGCCGTGTCGGCAGCATAGGCCATATTCACGGTGAGAAATGTTTGTTTTTTGTTCAAACCATCGCTTTTACATGTAAAGGCAGACAATTAATTATGTGCCAATAGACACTCATTAAATTAGAAAGCTCACAATCATATATTTGTGGTCAAGGGAAACAAATTCCCATAGAAAAAGAAAAGTTTTATTAATGATTGATAGAATCTATTTAGTAAACTATATGAGGTGGTACAGTCCAGCTGCCCTCAAAAAGGCTAAAATGTTTTCCTGTTTTACCTTAGTAAAAAGGTCATGCATACTGTCTGCAGTGTAGAACTGTTGGCGCAGGGCCAAAAAATCAACGCAACTTAGTAAAATGTGTTTGAGTGTCAGCGGGGACTGACACCCAATACATTTAGGGGGAGGTTCCCCCTTGAGCAGAAAAGCATGTGTAAGCCACGAGTGGCCAATACGGCAGCGGCTAAGGACCACTTGGTCCCGCCGACCTCCCGCATGAGTCTGTGGTGGCTTTCCCACAGATGGTTCAATTTCTTTAAGTTTATTAATGTTTTCATCCCACTCATGTTGCCATTTGGATTTTATGTGGGTGGCTATTAGTGGTTTCAGATCAGAGTGAGGGATCAGACACGGTTCAAGATCACAGTTCAGGGCCTTCTTCGCAGCCCGATCAGCTCGTTCGTTTCCTTGTATGCCGGCATGGCCAGGCACCCAGCACAGGTGGATGTCATACCCATCCGTTGTCAGTTGGTTCATTTTATAAATGACCGTTGCTAGAATAGGGTGATTCGTTTTCAGTCCAGCAACAGCCAGGAGGCAAGAGAACGAATCACTGTATATAACGATATAGCGATATAGCGATTGGTAGGCAGGAAGTGTGAACACTTATTTGTCTCTCATTTTTGCTTGAGTGCAAGTAATTAGCAACACAAGGAATAAATTAGTAGCATGTGGTGAATAAGTGGTCAAATTTCCCTGGATCATCAGCCCATGCTTTTTCTAATCTGTTCTTGAATGAATTTATTGAGCCGGCATCTATAACATTTTGTGGGAGACTATTCCATATATTTATGATCCTGTTTGAGAAACTGTGTAACATAGTTAGTGTGGTTGGATAACTCGATACAGTCCAATGCGAGAAGGAGTGCTCAGGCTTCTGCAGTGAAAATCGAGCTCTGATCAGGCAAACGTACACCAAATTTTTCCCGTTGGCAGACTGCCGCAGCAGCTACCCAGCTTTGGTCTTTCGAACCATCAGTGTATATGGAGAGGTGGTCTGCAAACTGGCCTTGAATCTCTGCATGCAGTCTTTGGTACTCGAGTGGATGTGTCCCAGACTTCCTCAGTTCCGTGAGTCAGAGGATAACCGATGGCTTTCTCAACGACCACGGGGGATGTTCTGGGACTTTGGCATCCTCCAACACGTCCAAATCCACGCCCAAGGCCTCCAAATGAGGTTTCATTCGGAGCCTCAGTGGCCGGATGTAATTCGGCCTGGCTTCATACCTGGATTCGTCATGTTGCTCGAATAGACAATTGTGTGCAGGATTCAATGCATTAGTTTTTATCTTGACTACATATTGCATGGCCAGTTTGATTCTCCTGTTGTTAAGTGATGGTTCATTGGCTTCGACGTAAAGGCTCTGAACTGGTGAGGTGCGGAAGGCCCCAAGGGCCAGGCGCAGTCCCTGGTGGTGGATCGTGTCTAGCAGCCCAATATATGATTTCCTTGCGGAACCGTATACTATGCTGCCGTAATCCACTCGTGACCAAACCAAGGTTCTGTACACGGAGAGCAGAACATCTCTGTCCGCTCCCCACTCTGAGCTGGACAGCACCCTCAGAATATCCAGCGCTTTCAGGCATCTTGTTTTCAGGTACTTTATAGGTGGCACAAAAAGTCAGTTTTGCGTTGAGAATGAGGCCCAAAAATTTGGTTTTCTCAACGACTTTAATGGGATCCCCATCCAGGGTGAGCTCCGGTTCCGCATGCATTCTATGCAGCAGGCAGAAGTGCATGCAGACTGTTTTGGTCTTGGAAAATTTGAAACCGTTCAGAACTGACCATCAATGGATCCCATTTATGCTTGGTTGTAGCTGCCTCTCTATGAATTCATGTTAGCACCGCTGTAATATAAAACAAAGTCATCCATGAAAAGACTACAGGAGACCCCCCGCTTTACAGCAGCAGCAATACCATTGACCTTTACCCCGAAAAGGGTCACGGCCAGTATGCTCCCTTGAGGTACTCCTAGTTCCTGTGAGTGTAGGCTGGAATAGGTAGTCTTGACATGGACGTGGAAATGCCTGAAGGCTAGAAAGTTCCTGATGAAAATTGGCAATTGGCCACAAAGGCCAATCACATGAAGATCCTCCATGATGCCATGCTGCCACGTTGTGTCATAGGCTTTTTCAGGTCAAAAAAGACAGCCACAACATGCTCCTTCTTAAGGAAAGCATCTCTTATGAAGGTCTCTCCATGCGCACCAAATGGTCGAGGTCCAGTCTTGAACAATGAGTCAACTGATTTGAGTTGTGAAATAGCGAAGCCAATGTCAGACAAACCAGACTCCAAAGTGACTCAGCCTCCGGGTATTACGGTGATGATGAAGCATTTAGTAAATGTCATCAGCTAGGATTTCATTTAATGTTAGCACATAATTAGTGTAATAGCCTGTATTGATCTCTCAGGTAAAGGATCCACATAGACAGGTAGACATGGATGGGATTGCATCATGGATACTAGGTAGTGTAATGGGTAGGCAAGAAGTGCAGATCCAAATCCTGCCCTAAGAGCAGTATTTCCTATTTGCTGATTGATTTGATGGTGTAATGCCATGTCAGTGACAAGAGCCATATTTACAGTGAAAGGCTAGTGTATCTATTCTGTCAGTCTTGTCTACATTGCCTACATTGAAATTTACAAGAAATTCCCAATTGGTCAGATCCATGTCAAGTTATAGAGTCTAATGCTCGAATCTGTTGCTCTGTAGGTAGGCTATGGTGAAATCAATACAGACAAAGAGAAAGGAAGAGTATAAACTGTAAAGTAGAAGAGAGTCCAGCCCTCTGGTTTAATATTTATAAGGTTACATGGGTTCATTGTAGAGTATCACCCCACCCATTTCTCCCAATGGGAATCAAGCATTCTTGGCCCTACCAATAGGGATCCAGCATTCCTGGTCCCCATGGATAGCAGTGGTCTACCCACCACCACAAGCTGCATGGCCCCATGGCCACCACCAACCTTGAACTTTGAGTGTGGCGATCCCTATCCCAGCAGAGGGGGTAGGCCTTGAGTGCAATCACACCAAGACCTGCCAGCAACACTACGTCTATTTACATCCCACTCATGCACCACCAACCCATACATATATATATATATATATATATATATATATATATATATACATACATACATGCGCCTGGTCACATACACCGATCAGTAATAGAACATTTGCATTCCCCCTATGCTGAATATCGGAATATTTTACAATGTGATAACAGAAACCATATCTGATGTAATTTTGAAGTGGTTAGATTTGTGTCACCTGACAGCAAATTTTAACCCACAATAAAGAGTCAAAATTACAGATGGAGGTATAAGCCCAGTTCCTATTTTTAGAAATTCTGAGATTTGTTTGTGTTTCACATTGGTTAAAAGGTATCGCATGCAATTTACATTAAAACAATATTGACACAAGGCCATGAAACCAAGCAGAATGTGTCTGACTGTTAGTGGGTACTGTCACCCAATGCACTCAGAGGGTGGTTCTCCCCTGAGTAAAAATGAATGAGTCAGCCAATAGTGGCCAATATGGCACTGAGTAAGGACTACATCATCCTGCTGACATCCAGCATGATGTTGTAAATATTCTCTAATGCACGCAGTAATGCCATGCAATTTCTCTGGATACTCGCCATATTCATCTTGCTATTTTGATTTAATATATTTGAGAATAAGTGGTCTCAGATCAGAGTGAGGGATCCAACATGGTTCAACAACACCATTCTGAGTCATTCTCAGAGCTTGATCAGCTTGCTCATTTCCTTGGATACCGGTATAGCCAGGCACCCAACACAAGTGGATGTTGCACCATGCCATAATTAGGGAATTTATTTTCAGAATCATCCTTCTCACATTTGGGTGGTCTACTTTAAGATTTTGAAGACATGAAAAAGACATGAAAAAGAGTCACAGTAGACAATAAAGTGTGCTTGGTCAGAGTTCTTTATTCACGTGAATGTGAGAAAGAATGAATGGGTTTCTGCTGTGAAAATTGAGCTTTGATTGGGAATGCCACTGCCTAGCTTATAATCATGAGAGTGTGTTGTAGCAAGTACCCAGCCACCCAGATAACACACAGCCATCGGGCCGATGTCGGCTATTGGTCGCACCTTCGCCACATATTTGTCACCATCGGGCCACCATCGGGCCGACAGTGGTGGCCCACCGCTGGGTTTCAATCATTTTGCACATTTGGGCCACCGTCGAGCCACTGTCGGGCCGACGGTGGTGATCCGCTGCTGGGTTTCAATTTTTTTGCACATTTGGGCCACCGTCGAGCCACCGTCGGGCCGACGGTGGTGTTCCGCTGCTGCGTTTCAATCTTTTGCACATTTGGGCCACCATCGAGCCAACGTCGGGCCGACGGTGGTGGTCTGCTGCTGGTTTCAAACATTTTGCACATTGCCGTCGGGCCGACGGCGGCAGCCGCCATCGAGCTGACACCGGAAGGTTGGACAAAACAATGTCGGCCCAACGGCGGTTTCCACCATTGGGCCGACGGTGCGGTCGCCGTCGGGCTGACGTCGGCCCGACGGCTGTGTGCTATCTGGGCAGTGAAAGTGGAGAAGAAGTCTGCATATTGCTTATGGACTTCTACATATGTTCTATGATAGGCAAATGGGTGTGTCGCAGACCTCCTCAGTTCTGCTAGCTGGAGGATGATCAATGGCTTCCGCAACAAAGGGGGGATGTTCTAAGACTTGATTTGATGCCAATAAATCTAAATTCACACCGAAATCCTCTAAACGGGGCTATATACAAAGTCTGAGAAGCTGAAGGAAATTTGGTCTAAATTCATAAATGGCATTATCTGTGCTTTAAAATGCATCTTAATGTGCGCGATTAAGTTGGTTTGTTGTCAGGTTCAAAACATACTGCAGAGCTGGTGAGAATTGTAAAAATATCCTGCATGACATTACTGCTGTGACAAGGATCCTATATAAGCTATCCGATGTATGCTTGTTGAACATACCCTGTCTATGTAAAGTGCATTGCGTGTATGTATGTAATTGTAAACATTAAAATGACTTTCGATGTAAACCATTTAAAAGACTTTCAATTTGAGGGATGTGTGTTTAGTCGTCTCCTTTTACCTCACGAGAAAGGAGCTATATAGACAGGTAGACATGGATAGGGTGATTGCATCAAGGAGTCAGGATATGATAATGGTTAGGACGCTAGCCCCAGAATGGCAACAAGTGTAGGTTCGAATTCAGCTTTTGGAGACATATTTCCCATTTGCATATCCATCTATGCAATGTAGCCTCTGAGATGCTTATAATAAACAAGATTATCTCTGAGATAGGATATTATAAATAGGCCTATTCATGATAACAATATACGCAGGTATGTCTGGGAAATGACACGAGAAATGGTAAAGTGCAAAGAGTGATTTTGGACCGAGACCAGGTCTTGTTGTTTGTTGGGATTGTATGTCTCAGCAACATCTAAGGTCATATCAGGATGGATACCGACTCGTGGAGTGCAATCATGACCGAATTTGACAGTGCGCAATCGTGACCGAATTTGTAATGCTGCCCCACTGGAAGACCATGCCGCCAGCACCATGACCCAATAATCCCCTCAGTCATATTATCCTGATACTGAAGAAACCAGCCCTGGCCTTATCCTATTAATGCCAAGAGACAAGCTAGGTCGTGACGAGTGTGTAAGTCATTGATTTGACTTCAGCTGGGTTTCAAACCAATGACTTCCCATTCGAAAGCGACCAAGTCCGCTATCCTGTCCAGTCAGTATTAAGAGGAGGCTCTAAGCAATAAATACTAAATATTGAATACTAAAATGCCGGGGCTAATTAGAGCCTAAATACCAAGTAGTGAGTAGTAAGAGTAGGAGGCCCTGCTCAATAGGCCCACTCGGGGACCACGACCTCAGCCTCCTCCTCCAGGTGGCGCTGGTTGGGGTTGTGCTTCCTGCCCTGACTCAGGTAGGCGGCGTCGAACCTTAGCTTCGCCGTGAGCGCGTGTTCATAGAGCTGTAAGCGCCTCACCCGGCCGGACACGTCGGGAATCAACCGGCTCACGAAGAAGGTGGCGAGAAAGATAGAGTGCTGGAACCCGAGGATGGTCATGTTGGAGAAGCATAGAGCGGGACACCGCAGTGGGGGAGGGGAGGGGGGAAGAGGAGGGGAGAGAGGGGGGGAGGAAGGGGGAGAGCCAGGGGGAGTGGGAGGGGCAGGAATGGAAGAGGGTGGAGGGGGAGGGAGTGGGGAGGAGGGAAGAGGAGAGAGAAGGAGAGGAAAGGAGGGGCAGGTCAAGGGAGAAATATAAGGTGCAAGTAAGATAGGATGGGAAGGGAGAGGAATGGGAGGGGAGGAAGGAGTAGTGAGGGGGCAGTATGGGGAGTGGAAAGGGGAGGGGGGGGGCAAGAGGGAGGGAGGGCGAAGCATGGGGTGACAGAGAGCGATGGGAAGGATGGGAAGGGATATAAGGAAGGAGTAGGGAAGGGATGGAGAAAGGGAAGGGGTGAGGGAAGGAGAGATGGGAAGAAGAGAAGGAGGGATGGATGGAGAGATGGCGGGGATGGAGGGAAGAAGGGAGGATGGAAGGAGGGAGAATTGGAAGGAGTGAGAGAGTGAAGGATGAGGAATGGAAGGAGTAAGGGAGGAAGGAGGGAAAGAGGGAAAGATAGAGGGAATGAGGAGGGGTAAATGGAAGTATGGAGGCGGTGGGAGGGACGGAGGGGAAAGGGTGGGAGGAAGGGAAGGAGGGAGAGAGGGTGGGGGAAGGGAAGGAGGGAGAGAGGGTGGGGGAAGGGAAGGAGGGAGAGAGGGAGGGAGGGAGAAAGAGAGGGAGGCGGAAAGGGGAAGGAGGTTGAGCAAAGGAAGCAACAGAGGAGAATCATGATTAGAGAGAAAGTCTAGTGTAAAGCATCGGCTCGAGCAAAAGGTTACTCCTATCAAGAGAGTTTTATTTGTACTAATGCTGAGCAAAGGCAGTTATCTGGTTATCTATGTGAGAAATGACAGAAAAATATAAGTACTTAATTGCAAATAAATAGATTTATTGTATTTCATTATTCTTCTACAATAACATGTTAGTTTGAATCAGTTGACTTTGTGGAGGATAAGCGAAAGTAGTTGGACTGGTTTGTTGTTTGTTTTATTGGTTGTGTTTGATCTTAAGTGGTTATGATTATTTTAACAAAAGGTTAATTTTAAAGTTTTAAAACAAACAATCAAAACAATGGAGCCTTATGAGATTTGAGCGAATATGGGAACAAAGGATGGTACTGATAGGGAAGACATCTATCTTTGTGCAAAATAGTGGGAATTACTTAGTAATGTGGCCATGCCATATTATCCATGTCAATTTGTTTCTAAGCATTTTGAGTGAAAGTTCATATTTATTATTTACTTTTCTAGCCTACGAAATTCAACAAACGTAGTTTTGTGATTATGCAGAGACAATTGTGTTGTTTATCTTTGTCTGATATCGAGGTAGCATTTCTGCTATTGCAGATATGTCCTGGCATGGGGGTTATGCGTTTGTTTTGCTATTAACCCAACCGTACTTGATTTTCAAGTGTAGTCCATGTATGCAATGTAGCCTCTGAGATGCTTATAATAAACAAGATTATCTTTGAGATAGGATATTATAAATAGGCCTATTCATGATAACAATATACGCAGGTATGTCTGGGAAAATGTACGGATAACATTATATATAATATGAATTTTATATATTGTTCATATATAATATATATATATACTCTATATATATTATGTATATTAGATATCATATATTATATCTATTATATAAATTGTATCTATTATATATATATATATATTACATAGTATATATATTATATTTATTATATATAATATATTACATATATTATATATTATACATATGATATATTATGATTATATATCATCTATATATATTCATATATATTATATATATTATCAATATATATTATATATATTATCAATATATATCTATATATATATATGTTATATTATATCTACATGCACGTACATCACTTTGTAAATGAATTCATGGCACAAAGAATAATTGGTGTTGTTACGCTAAATACCTTGATCTTAAGTAAATGTTGAATTTGGTCATACAATATACAGATGGACAGATGAGAGGGTGGATTTAGTGTTGAAGTATTACTGCTTAATTGGATATAACAAATTTACATTAAATCTACATGTAAGTGGGAAACCCAAATAACAAAAGTTTAAAAAAACTTTTTATTTTAAAGGCAAGTTATGAGGGTATTAAATGAAATCATCCATATTGAGATCAACCATATCGTTCCCCCATAAAATTACGAAAATAACCCCTAAAAAATAAAGGGAAAAAATGGAAAACAAAACTATTTCTTTTAATAAATAAATGGCGGAGACAGAATTACATTAACAAAAATATATGTCACCCAAATCAGGAATCTACGAAGCAACGCACAGGTGGTCGTTTTTAGTGATTCTTTTTAGAAGGTTAACTGTACTTAGAAAGCAAAGGTTGGCAGCCAGCACTGAGGTATCGGGAAATAAAAGGCATACAAACAGAAGGCTCTTGCATTCTGCTGAAGCAAGCGTTGGGTAATTTAATTAATAATTCCTACCTCAAAGATGAGCACAAATGAGAGTCGGCCGGCGAAGATGTGCCAGTATTCCTTGGTGTAGTTGTAGTCGTGGGGTTGGGGGACATTTCGCGGGTCTTCAAGATAACCTTTGAACCTGTGTGGATTTGAGCAGTATTCACGTGGTAAGGTGGATGTTGACAGAGGTTAGTCGCCTATTCACTTGTTCTGACATCAGTAGTATTCACGTGGTAAGGTGGATGTTGACAGAGGTTAGTATTCACTTGTTCTGACATTAGTAGTATTCACATGTTAAGGTGGATGTTAACAGAGGTTAGTCACCTATTCACTTGTTCTGACATTAGTAGTATTCACGTGGTAAGGTGGATGTTGACAGAGGTTAGTATTCACTTGTTCTGACATTAGTAGTATTCACGTGTTAAGGTGGATGTTGACAGAGGTTAGTTGCCTATTCACTTGTTCTGACATTAGTAGTATTCACGTGGTAAGGTGGATGTTGACAGAGGTTAGTATTCACTTGTTCTGACATGAGTAGTATTCACATGTTAAGGTGGATGTTGACAGAGGTTAGTCGCCTATTCACTTGTTCTGACATTAGTAGTATTCACGTGGTAAGGGATGTTGACATAGGTTAGTGTTCAGTTGTTCTGACATTAGTAGTATTCCCTGGGTAAAGTGGATGTTGCCAGAGGTTATTACTGTTCAGTTGTTCTGACATTCGTATTTGAAATGTGGGTTTCAGTCCTGCTCTAGAAATCATATGCCTTTTTTTGCTACATCCTACGTGACACTGGACCCATGATCAGGATCCTGTTCAAAGTATTCACTGTGCAGAATCCTGGAAGTCAGAAAATCAACTACTAAGGCCCAATATATCGAACCGTTTTGAAATACTTAACACTGATCCTAGAGTAGTTAATAAGTCAAAGCTTGTCCATTCAAAATAAACCGTTGTAAATCCAAGTTACACCAAACTGACAATATGCTAACACAGTCTATCCAGTTCACATTTGATCACATATATTCACATTTTAACATAATTCATTAATGGGTGAGGTCTTGCAGTTTGTTTTCCAAATTCACATCTATGATCTTTCTATGGGAAAAATCCAATGTTTTTTCAGGGCTCTTGGTCACTTTTCCCTCTAGGCTTTTTTTTATGGTATTTCCAAAGTTTAAGGGACATCCGCACATTCCAGGCCTTTTCAAAACACAAAGCTCAACCTGGAGTACCAACCTGCAGTAGGCAATACTGGTTGCATTTACGGGCTCAGTGTCGTTGAGGAAGTCTTTGGTGGAGAAGAAGGAGAGGCTACTTTCAACGTAGCCATTGAGTGTCTGGTTCTGTGATACGCTGAACAGGTAGTAGACTTTGGGAATGAAGTCTGACGTCCAGCCAATGATGAAAGCCTGATGGATAGCGTTACATAGTGAGTTAGGGGGCCATCCCAACCATTCAACATTGTCACATTGTACAAAGCGTCCAACAGCGTAAATAAAAGATTTACCACAACCCAGAGTAGGGGTGAATGTAGATAAAAGATTCAACCTGTACTTGCAGTACACGGGTGAATACCAGCCCTATATAAAAGCGGTTGAAAAAGTGGGGAAATGAAATGAGAGCCTAATTTCACAATCTAAGAAGCGACAATTATTCTTTTTATATCTTCATATTGCCCCGCTACCTTTGAGTTGAAAAATATAATAAAACATATACAGTTTAATAGAATTTGAAAGTGAAATCGACGGCGTTCTATGGCCGCCATCTTGTCTTTTTGCATTCTATCCCATTTCACCAACTGTGTGCCGATATAAGTACCCATTTGATACTGGAGATGGGGATTCTACTTCCTGTTCCATACTAAAGCTATTTTCACCCGTATTTACACTACATTGTCGTTCACCCGTGTACTACAAGAACAGGATGAATCTTTTATCTAGGGTGAATGGTGATCTAGTCTAAATCCGAGCAAGTGTTAAGCATATAGTCAAAGATAGGGGTGGGAGGGGAACCAAAGACCACCTTCTGCCATATAAGTTGTACATTTGATCCGACATGCTGGATCACAACTACAGTCCTTTCTGAGGAACCAGCGGAAATTTGAATACCCGTATTGGAAGTAGTCCATGCTTACTTATTACACAACACATGATTTGGTATCACCCCCCAACAGCATGTCTCTACATCTATGTATCTATATGTATGTATCTATATTTATGTATCTATGTATTTTTATATACTTGATTAAACCAGGTGAGTTCCAAAAATCAACTTACATTTGATAATATTGCTATGAAGGTAATTGACTGCAGAATTCCAAACCAAATACCTGCAACGAAGTACAGATAAATCAGCATTTCTTTTTTATAATGACATCAGGGCAAAGCTTACTATGAAGGTTTATTGACTGCAAAATCTCAAACTAAATACCTGCACAGAAGGACAGAAAAATCAGCATATTCTATATAATTATAACTTTTATAATGACATGATAAATTTCCAAATTTCCACTAGCTTTAAACTAGATAAACTACAACTTACAAACGGTATATCTAAATCCGAGGCAAAATTCAATCGTAACGTTATTTAACTATTATTTAAATTGTTCATGTTTATTTATTTATTAAGTAGAAGAACACAACGATTCAGAACAATGAAAGAGCTTGTTGGTCAGAGGTTGACTGATAATAAAGAAATATTTCAAGCTATTTTATATCATGTTTTATATTTGCTTGTATTTGTTTCGTATATAACTTGATTAAACAAGGAATACTTCAATTACGGACAATTGGTCCTTCTCATTCCATTGTTCCTTGTCATGTTCTAGTAATGCCGAACGCCAGCTTCGGTAGTGACAAGTATTAAGATTAGAGTCATTGCTTTGACTCAGTGAGGGTTTGAACAATATTGACACAAGGCCATGAAATCAAGCAGAATGTGTCTGACTGTTAGTGGGTACTGTCACCCAATGCACTCAGAGGGTGGTTCTCCCTTGAGTAAACATGCATGAGTCAGCCAATAGTGGCCAATATGGCGCCAAGTAAGGACTACATGGTCCTGCTGACATCCAGCATGATGTTGTAAATGTTCTTCAATGCACGCGGTGATGCCATACAATTTCTCTGGATGCTCGCCCTATTGATCTTGCTTTTGTTAGAATAAGTAACATTCAGAGAGAGAAACACCATGCAATTGCATAAACCAGATGTATCTAAAGTATCTAAAGTATAAGGAAGAAGACCAATTGTCCACTATTGTCTATCTCAGCTTACCAATGTCCTGTGCCTTGGCTGCAGGGGCTCTTCTCCAAGCCTTACAGAACTTGTATGCATCTAGCCGGATCTCAATGACATTATTGAGCAAAGCGAAGAGAGGTGCGAGTGGGAAGGCTGCCACAAAGATGGTCACAAACCCGTACTGGATCACTGTCAGGGAACAGACGCGAAATGTTTATGTAGTGGCCATGGCCAGACTCTATCATATATCCATTTATCTGCAGGTACGCAGCAGCGTACCTTCCGAGATTACAAATATTTTGTTAATTCAAATATATGATGTTTTATGGCGTTTTATTCCATCGCCTTTTATTTCAATAGCGTTTTTTATTCCAGCTGCAAACCACCTTAGAAACACAAGCTAGGCCTCTAAAGAGCCTATGGCAGTGGTCTGACACTCCCCCCAAAGCCAGCTGGTCTCTGATTTAGTCAGGTTGATAAATATAACACACCGTTCATTAGTCATGAGTAACTTTGATGAAACATCGGTAATAATTTCGGCAAGCTTACCAAAAGCCACGTGGCTATGATCCAGACTCCCATCTCGTGATAGCCACCTGATGTGGACTGACCTACTAATTCTGGAACCTGACAGGACTGTAGCCAGGAATGTTTGTTTCAGGTGTAGACATTCTTGCCAAAGGCCCGTGGTACCATGTTTTTGTTTCAATAATTATTTTGTAGAAAGGTTAAATTTGCATAGGCCTACTCTGATAGCTTTTGAAGGTTTTCCTTATTATTTTTATATAAATATCTTAGGTTGACTATCATAACCTAGTATTTATTAGTCCCGACTAATTTTGATGAAAATTTGATAATTTTGGATCAAATTGAGATCAAAGAACCCAAAATAATTTTGTGGCACGTTGGACATAGCTGTCTGATAGTTAAAGTTGCATGGTCCGATGAAATATTTATTTTTCAAAATGAAAACATGTCTCTAAATTTGATTATATATATCCATCTTAGATATTGGTGCATTAACAAGTGATTTGGGACAGCATATATAGAATAATCAGTGAATTTACTACCTCATCCTACTTTGAGAAACCCATCAAACAAGGAAGCCATTAATCAATTAGGTCAATCTTGTAGCCTCAGTAGCCTTGACCCTCATTCCAAGTACCTAGACAGGTTCCAGGATGTCCAGTGGTAGTATTGCTGGCACCATAGCCTGGGTTGATATAAAATTGCATGGAATTTTGTATTAAATAATTGTTACACATCTGAATAAGAGTGATGTAATAATTATGTATATTATTATCCGGGAACAATACATTTGATAATCATTAGGACATGCCAAGAAACAAATCATGGCACAATGGCACCCTCATTTAAAAAAAAAAGGTACCCAGGCTATATTTTATTCACGTCATTCCACATCACATGGTCATCACGAAATGTCAATACATGTCATAGCGAGAGGACTTTTGGGAAGCTTGTTGAAAGTATTCTGAGTTCTTTCAGCTCCAATTGCTTCAAAACTAGCCATTTTTCCTCAAAATTACTCCGGACTAATAATTAGTAAGCTATAATGATCAATTTGATATATTTATCTAAAAAATAAAATAAAAATTCAGATGCCATCGGACCATGCAACTTTAATGAATCAGTATCTAAGTTGAAGATTTAGGATCAAATCCAGGTAAGTGTTTTGGTTTTGACAGAATCATGTTTCATCGGACCATGCAACTTTAACACACTCGCCAATCATGTTTCACATTGTTACCTGCCAGGATAACATTCTTCTGGATGCATGGCTGTCCGTTAAAGACAGGTACTACTGTATATATATTTCGCATGTACTACAATTTCAACAACGGACAGCGTTGCATCCATACTACCAGTCCTGATATGACCTTAGATGTTGCTAGGGCGTAACACAACAACAAACAAACAAAACCAAAGCATCCAGACCAATAGTGTCCTGACATGGGTGGTATCCTGTCGTAGGGGAGACTGTGACATGAAAATGTTTACACTGTAAGCCTGTTCATACATAGAGAGAGTTTCACAGTGAGTAACCCACCCATTTCGAGGTACTCCTCAAACAGCCCAAGGTCACCAGCAGGTGGCAGGTCGTTGTCCTGCTGCCACCTCATGTACAGCTGCTGCTTTGTCTCGCGCTTCTTGTTCTCCTTGACCCGACAGAAGGCCTTCACCACCCTGGAGAAGAAAGGAGCCATAATGAGCTATATGTGTGGTTTTGGGGTTCTTTTCATGTTATGTTTGTTATGGAGTCCACCCAAGAGTCATGGCATCTATGTGATCCATTTTAGGTCAAGTTCAAGTCTTTTTTTCCTCTTTTTTTTGGTGATGGTGTATTTATGCTTCCCATATCGGTTAAGTCTAATTACTTGTTTTCGCTGCTAGACAGTAATAGTCTTGTAGACCCCTTGGTTTATTATTTTCAGTTGTTGGGTAGCTGTCTACTGCATGCATTCTTTCTCTGTTCTCCCACATCTCCCTACCCTCTGTGAGTGTGTTAGTTCCACATTTGGTTAGGTGCAATCTCTGTATACTGACTGATAGATTGTTTGATTGATTGATTGGTAATGATGTAATACCATGTCAGAACCAAAGGCCATATATATATATTTTTTTGGTACATTAGTTGTTTAAGCAGGGGAAATTTCAATCGTGTATGATTGGTCTTCCTCATTCCACTGCTCCTTGCCCTATCCTAATAATGCTGAGTGCCTGTCTAGGAAGCGACAAGTTAAAATTGTTAAGTCATTGGTTTGACTCGACCAGGGTTCGAACGCACGATCTATCAACACGGGAGACAGACGCTCTAACTCATTCGACCATCCCGTCTGCGAAAGGTTGGTAGAATTAATTCCTGTCACTTTGAGGTCACGATAGGTAGGGGCGAATGAAAACCATGTCTAAATCCTAACAAAAACTGCCTTGGTATGAATCAACTGTAAATAAGAAAGTCAGCACCTGATTATAGCATCCAGCGCATACCAACATTGAACTAGAGTTAATTAAATGGGAGAGAATATAAAAAAAACAAAATGGTGGTCATTAAGTGCTATGAATGCAACTATTAAAGCCTATTAATCTAGATGAATTTATAAATTGTTCACTTAAAAATAACAGGTAAATATGAAGAAGTACATGAATAATTTATATTTGCTTATTTGATTAAGAAGTGATGTGCTCGTTTCCTTTATCGAGCCTTGAGACACTTTTTCTAATGGATTGTTCAGTAGTCATGTCTCAGGATCAGGATCAGAAGTAACTAATACTGACGACATGCTCGGAAACCCATGCTATGGTTAACGTGCACTTCCCTGCTCATCAGTGTGCATGCACAACAGATTGTTCGTTTTCGCCTCCTACTCGAAAAGCATGCCATCTCGGAGACAATTTGTTGAACGCAAATTGATTTTTTTTAAAGACGTCCCGAGAGGTCTCCGAGTCCATTCTGAGCCGTACCCATAACGTGGTCCTGGTGAGTCACGTGACAGTGACGTAGCTGGTCGGTGTGCTTATACTCACGGGATGAGCAGTTCCTTCGAGTTGTTGATCATCTGTTTGCCGACCATGACAATGGCCAGCTGAATGAAGAGGTCAATGATGCATCCGGAGGGGTCACACTGCATGGAAACACAGCTGAATTTTAATGTCAAGTTGCCCCTGAACATTTGGAAAAAAAAGTGTTATAAAATGGTGCATTCTGACGAAGAATATGCAATAAACTGTTGGGTTTAATGTCAGTATCTGATTAAGACCTTCATCATCTTCTAATGGCTGTCTCCTGTGGTTTCTGTCCGGTGGGATAGCCGACTAAGTTTTTTTGTTGTTTTTTTTTTGGTCCATTAGTTGTTTAAGCAGGGGAAATTTCAGTCATAGACAACTGGTCTTCCTCATTCCACTGCTGGTCGATAGAAAGCCCGAGCCTACACTTTTACCGACCCAAGGGATTTTTAACCTCCCACACCACATAGACATGGTATGAGAGCAACCGGCCTTTGATGACGCTGTAAGTTATACACAGCGGTGGAAATCCAAATTGGCAGAGCTGGGGGCATGGGGAATCGAGTCGCCGACCCTCAGATTAGGAGTCTGACCAAGAAAAAAGTCAGACACTCTAACCACTCCGCCACAGAGAATGCCACATGTTGAGCATCCCCTCCCACTTTGGTAGCTTATGGTTGATTTCGACCCCTTGCAAATTTACACTTGTCAGTACCTAGCCTGGCGTTCAGCATTACTCGGCAAGGAGCAGTGGAATGAGAAAGACCAATTGTCCTGCTTATAATCAACAAATGTGCATACACACATATGAAATCATACTTTAGTTGAATTGCTTTTCTTAGAGTTTCTCACATGAATATCCACTTTACTGTACCGAGGAATCGATAGGCTTTACAGTTGTTTTACGTCCTAGCAACATGTAAGGTCATATCAGGACGGGTTCTCACGGCGACTTTATAGTGCTGCCCCACTGGGAGACCAGGCCGCCAGCACCATGATCTGATATCTCACTCAGTCACATTGGTCATGTTGGTCGGCAACATGGGTAATTTGCGTGCGGCGAGGAACCGACCCCCCTACCTACCGATCACTCACTTAGCTACACCCACGCCATCTGCTGTGTACCAGTTGACCCTCACCACCACTTCCAGTCGACGATATGCCAGTTCTCCGCTTAAACGCTAGGCGGCGACATTGTCGCCCTCCAACGACTGGCGAGTACTCAGTGAACCCGAATCAGACTTCCGGTAGTCTCGCCCCGCTACCAGCACTCCTCAACCTGAGGCCGGACCATCAACACCTCCACGCCTTTTCTTGGCCGCCCACCCATCCCTACACTCAAAACGCTATCAGCCGGTAGGGTTGAGTGCCAGGGTCATGGGATTCGAACTCTTAACCTTTTGAACTCAATTGACCTCACATACCCTTGACCCCATCACGAGGCAAACTCTGACATTACCCTGATTCATTACCTCATTGACCAAATCGCATCTGTTACGACCTCATTATCCCCTCATATAGGTACTCTTGACCTCGATGTGAACTTTTGACCTTTTCTTCATTATTGATCACCATTTTAACATGATTGTAATTTGATCTTGACCTCATTAACCTTTGACCTGCATAACTCGATTTGACCCTCACATATCTGTTGACAAATCTACTCCTCGCTTAACCATTACTATCTCTTCGATTTGATGTCAATTTAATCTCCTAATAAATTTCCCATATTATAGTGCGTCGTTGCGTTGCTAATTATCCTGACACTGAGCCAACTAGTCCTTGCCCTTTTCTAATAATGGCGAGTGCCTGGCTAGGAAGTGACAAATATCAATTTTTAAGTCTTTGGTTTGACTCGACCAGGGTTGGGTTCGGAACCCCCGATCTCCCAAAACAGGAGACGGATGCTCAACTCAGTCAGCCATCCCGTCTGGTCTGAAAGGCTTTACATGCACGTAATGGTGCTACTTAATGCTGCTACTTACCGTGTCTTGTCTAAATGAGCCAAACAAGTAGTTCCTCTTCAGACCGGGAACTATTGAGAATCTGAAATAAAGAAAACGGATTGGTCCAGAAATTGCTCATGTGAATAGCTTCTTTTTGTTACAGTGCCCACTGACACTCACACACATTCTACTCGAGTGTGTAGAATTCCTGCCCTTGCGTCAACACTGTTCTAAGGTCAATATTATGCGAGACCTCTTTACCAATGTAAAGCACAACCAAATTTTACCATTCATAAATGCAACTGGGCTGCATCAACTCCTGTAATTTTTGTTATTTTCTGTTAGTTTGATTTCACTGTCAGTTGGTGCATGGCCAATCATTTCAAGATTGCATCAGAGATGATCTTTGGTATCATTTGACACAGATCTGACAATTTAGAAATTGTGTGGACATTTCATAATACGCACATGAATGTGATTGACAAGACTGACAGAATAGATACCACTAGCTTTTTGCCATGGATATGGCCCTTGCTACCAACACCGTGTTAAACTATCAGCAATTAATCAATTAATCTTAGTGTTATATAATTGATTCAATTAGTGGAAGTGGTTGTCGGTGGTTGAAAGTACATTTCACCACTATAACCTCGAGTCCTACTAAGTTTGAGGCTATGGAATACGTGTGTTCCGAGTTCCGCTGGTACCTTGTGGAGACCCAGCATGTCGAGTCCCAGCATCAGGTCACCCAGCGAAAGGTGGCGGGAGGTGGTGGATACACATACACAAAGTGGTATTTTATCTAAAGGCCCTGTCACACTACAACGTAACGACGTCAGTGTAGGGAGAACGTGAAAAATGTTGAACTTCTCGGCGTAGTATGCAAATTTGGGCACAAGTTGAACGTGGATGCAGTGTAGTTGACGAGAGCGTAACGTCGGTAAAGCATAGGGATAGCGTCGTTCAATGCGAGAGGACAACGTAATTACACTGACGGTACGTTATTAATATTATTCGATCGCCAGAACTACGTTGCTTTAATACATGGGATGTATGTTCGGTGTACGTTCTCCTGACGTTCTCCTGACGTTCCCATTATGCCGCGTGGACGTTTCCACTGGCTTTAATGTGGGTCAACATAGTGGAACGTAGTGAGCAGCGTTTGACTAAAGTCCGTCTAACGTCATTGGCGTTCACTGAATGTGTACAGAACATTCGGCGAATGTAAACCCTTGCGTTCGAGTTACGTTGAAAGTTTTGAACAGGTTCAAAACCTTGACGCGCGCTGACGTAACACGATGTAACGTGACATAATGTGACGTAGATCGATGTCAGTCTAACGTCATTCTGACGTCATCATAACGTAACCCAACGTATGTCAACGTAATGATAAAACGTGAGCACGTCAGACTTACGTTGGCTCGTTACGTCGTAGTGTGACAGGGGTATCAGGTGAACATATTTGCTAGGATAATCTCACCGCAATCTACAGTAAATCCAAATGTATCTAATAATCCTAACAAGTTTGGTCATCTGGAGGTATGTGGGTTACAGCTGTAAAGTGAGTTCAAAGTATCGGGCCTATCGTGAAGGCTTCCGCATGAGTGATGTGTGGGGGTAGCACCAACCCTGATTTCCCCCATGAAAGTTGAAGCTAGAAGGACTGGGTAGGTGAAATCACATAGGTTATGAGACATTGCTCTATTGATGAACAAGTCCCGATCTCATCGTATCTTTTTCTACACATGCGTTTTTTTTCCTTAAAGAGAAGTCTGTAGGTTATTTGTATATTAGTTCCAGGGCTCATGATTTTGTTTTACGGATTATTTTGTTTATAAGGAGCAGTGAGAAGACAACCATTAATGGTTACACTGTTCTTGCAATTTTTATTGTTAGCAGGATAGTATATGTTTGTGAAATAATGCATAGGAATTGTGAATAATTTTATTTTAAATGTCTAATGCCTAGTCAAAGAGCTTCAAATTCACTATTAGGAAAAGTAGGTTTTGTGATACTTCTTTCGGGAACTCTACTGTGAACTCATTTATAATTATTCAAATTCACTATTAGGAAAAGTAGGTTTTGTGATACTTCTTTCGGGAACTCTACTGTGAACTCATTTATAATTATTCCCTATAATTAGTGATCTATGAGTCCAAACAAATAGTTTGGGACAAATAGTTTTGCGCCTGTCTTGACATGTTCTTGCCGGTGTGAAACCTCTATATGCTCCCCGAGAGAGTGCCGCTGGTAACTTGCAAAAGCCAGCAGCACTTCAACACTTTTGCAGGCAGCTTTCATGAAATTGGCTACAGAAAGAGAGGGCGCCCCCGTCTCCGGTTCAGGGATACCATCAAGAGAAACCTGAAGCTGAGAGACATTAAGACCGACTCATGGACGCAACTCTCACAGCAGAGAGCTAAATGGAGAGTGGCAGTCAAGTAATGAAAGCAGTCTTTGTCGCATCGCGACCGACAGCATGATGATGAGTCCAAACGGGGTTCAGTTATATTTCATAGAGAAAGTCGATCAAATTGCATAAGCACACCCTGCCCTACGTCACTTTAAAACATGAGAAGGTCTGATTAACCCAAATAGTCAGAGCATGACCATAGTGGACCTTATTAGTGAAGCACAGGCTTCACATATGGAAGGTTAAGAGTTCGAATCCCAGCCGAATCAAACTAATGCCATATCAAATTGATACTTGTCACTACGCAGCCTGACCCTTGGCATTAATAGGATAGGAAAAGGACTGGTTAGCACAGTATCAGGATAATGTGACTGTGTGCGCTATTGGGTCATGGTACTGGTGGTCTGGTCTCCCAATGGGGTAGTACTATAAAGTCACCATGAGTACGCACTGTCACAAGTCGGTACCCGTCCTCATATGACCTTAGATGTTGCCAGGACAAAACTCCAACAGACAACAAATAACATTTATAGTGCTCCCCCACTAGAAGACCAGGCCACTGGCACCATGATCCAATTTTCCACTCAGTCACATTATCCTGACACTACGCAAACTAGTCCTTGCCCTTATTAATGCCGAGCACCAGGCTAGGTAGCGACAAGTATCAATTGTGTAAGTCATTGATTTGACTCGGCCGGGTTTCAAACTCATGACCTTCCTCGTCCGAAGCTTGTGCTCTAACCGATTCAGTCAGGCATACAGAAATAACTCCACCTTGCAGGCTGGGCCATTTTCATTCACAACTCACTTGCCCTTGAAGAAAGCGATGTAGAAGATGGAGCCGTAGAAGTTGACAAACTGGAACAGGAACATCTTGAAGGTGAAGCTGTCCTCAAACTCTGTATCTGTCCTCGGTCTCTCCAGTTCCGTCAGAAACATGGCAACCCTCTTGTAGATCTGGGGGAGGAATGGGCGCAAACAGATTAGTCTACAAGTACGAGGCATGTGTGTAAGGAATCCGTCACAATTATCAACATTTTCACAAGTGTACAAACGATTTTTCATTACCTCCACCCCCTCCATACCAACAAAGTGTACAATCAAAATGTTTATATTTGACAAGTGACCTACTATATGTACCTTTAGGGGTCCGTCACAATTATCAACATTTTCACACGCGTACAAAACATACACTTTTCCATGACCCCCTCCATGTTGATATTTTACAATTGACCTCCTATAGTACTTTATGGGTCCGTCACATTTATCAACTTTTGACAGACGTGCAAACTGGATAACCCACCCCCATCCCCAATGTCTGGTTTGTATGTTTGTGAAAAGTTGATAATTGTGAAGGACTCCGAAATAAAAAATATAACTATGGCAGGGCCGTAGCTTTCGGAGTTTGAGGTGGTACGCAGATGGAATAAGATGCTATTGGAATAAAACACGATGGAATAAAACATCATATATATATATATTCTTTTTAAAATATTTGTAATCTCAAGTGGTACGCAGCTGAGTACCTGCATATATGGAAGCTAGGTCCCCTGCATCGTGTGGACATAATAGAGCGCTCTATACTAGCAGGAACCATTGTAAGGTATTGTGCAATACAATCAAGACTTGTTATATTTATTTGGTTAGAAATGTTGAAGGATCCAGAATTTGTGAACCATGTTTAAAAACTAAATGCCCAGCTGGGTAGCATGTAACTTCCCTCCTGGGGGGTGGGGGGTGGCCAGTACCAATGGGTGGAACAGTCCACCTTAGGGACTGTTCCTGCTAGCGTGCTGCCACCTGTTGCTACTTCTCAGAAACAGGGGTCAGTGCATTCGCCACCATCACCAGGTCATTGTGGGGCTCATTGCGGACTACTACAGTTGTTTCAATATAGACACACCATGAATAGCCATATTCAATTATGATAATCATGATGAAATAAAATTGTGTTGGTCACGTTAGTGTGCTCTTAAGTAAGTGGCACAGATGAAAAGACTGACAAATCCATTTGAGTTCTTTTCTGTCAAATAGAATTTATGAATGCGCTTTTCATATTGAATGTGGCATTAAATAAGGATCTGGACAAAAATTACTATTTGATTATCCGAATAATGGCAGCTTCAGCTCAAATGTGGTAATCATAGTTTCATTTCGGCCTGGATGGCGTTTGTCGGTTTTTGCGCCTGCACCCATCATATGTCCCAGTCTATCTGAGTTCTACTTGCCAAGTTGAGGATGATGATGACGAGAAGGTTAATGATGGAGGCAGTGATGGAGGTGACGAGCTTGGCGAGTGTCTTATCGGGTGTAGCAGCGTAGAAGAGTGCCACCACGACGATCCGATACATGATTACACTCAAGATGGCTGCCACCACCAGACATACCTGGAAAGAAAAGATTACACTGGCTAACACAAATAATCATAACAAGAGGATTACACTCATGATGGCTGCCACCACCAGACATATCGGGAAATAAAGATTACATTGGCTTACTTAATTTATACAAATCATAATAATGACAAGGTTACACTCAGGGTGGCAGCACCATTATACATATATGTAAGGAAATAGTATATCAACTTACCCAATAATAACAGGATTACACTCAAGGTGGCATCACCATTATACATATATCATTGATATATGTGAGGAAATAGTATACTGACTTACACAAATAATAATAACACAAGGATTACACTCAAGGTGGCACCACCACCAGCCATATCTGGAAACAAGCATTGCACCAGCTTACTCAATAATCACAATAACAGGATTACACTCAAGATGGCGCCACCATCAGACATCTGGAAACAAGCATTACACCGGTGTAACGATTTCAACTTCCCCCCTTCCCAAGTTCCCCCCCGGGAATCTGAAAACGTTTTTAACTTCCCTCCAGGGAACTTAAAAACAGTTTTCAGATTCCTCCCCCTATTTTCAATTTTTTTAAACGTTTTAAATGTCAGACCTATAATATTTTTTTCTTAACCATCTTGGAGACTTTTTGTGTCATTTGTGGTTAAATATGTTTTATTGTACTAGTATTAATTTCCATTATGCTATTCTCTGTATATTATAATATTTGTCATGAAAAATAACAAAAAATAACAAAAATAAAGAAAAAAATGGGGGGGGAGGGAAATTAAAACGAGGGAGGGAATTTGAAAACGTTTTCAAATTCCCCTGGGAGGAATTTGAAAACGTTTTCAAGTTCCTGGGGGGAACTTGAATATGGGGGGAATTTGAAATCTTTACACCGGCTTACTCAATAATCATAATAATAGGATTACATTGAAGATTCCACTTAGAGATTTTGAACCCAGGAATGGTTGACTTACAAAGAAGAGTATGACGATAAGAGAGACACCCTGGCGAGGCAGACTCTCATACCAGGGCACGTAGGGTTCCTCAGCCAGTGTGATTGGGTTCACCTTTGTATGTCGAACTTTCATCTCAAACTCAGGACGCATCCGCTGTGGTGGAACAAAACAAAGAATGGTCAGAGTTACTGGAATACAAAGAATCTTGGTCCATATACAATAGACGATATTGACCATTCTGATAGCAATGACGTGCTGGCCGAATGAGTTGAGCGTCTGCCTCCTGTTTTGGTAGGTCGTGGGATTCGAACCTATGGGTTTGAACCCTGGTCGAGTCAAACCAATGACCTACAAATTGATACTTATCATTACCTAGCCAGGTGCTTGTCACTATTAGGATAGGGAAAGGAGCAGTGGAATGAGGAAGACCAATCATCCGTGATTGAAATTGCCCCATGCTTAATCAACTAATGCGCACAAAACAACAACAAAACTAACTGTAAATTGACAAGAACAATTTTGTGCATAGCAGCTCCTTATGCAGCAAGCAAGCATGTTTTGTAGAAAATGTCTGATAGAGAATTTTCACTAAAAGCCTGCCCTGCGCTGGCAGTGACAAGCATTATTGTTGTGGGTAGCAGCTGACTGGGCAACATGCTCTGCGAAAATGGTCTTATATAGGATGTTCACCAACAACCTGCCCTCTAATGTCAATCGCAAGAATTAATGTGGGTCGAAGTTCACTGTGCAGCATGCTTCGCAGAAAAGAACATTGTTTGTTTGGGCTTTACATCCTAGCAACATGCAAGGTCATATCAGGTGAGGTACCGACTTTTGACGGTGCATGTTCATGGAGACTTTATAGTGATGCCCAACTGGGAGACCAGGCCACCAGCACCATGTCCCAATATCCCACTCAATCATATCATCCTAATACTGAACCAACCAGTCATTGACCTATCTTATTAATGCTGAGTGCCAGGCTAGGCAGTGACAAGTATCAATTTTGTAAGTCAGTGGTTTAATGCGGTCACAATTTCCAGCAAGAGAAGCCAGCCAGCCCTCCGACCGATTCAGCCACTCTTTCTGCGTATGCAAGAACACAATCTGTGAATAAAAACGGAGGAACAAATTCCAACTAAGGAGACTATCTCCTCACCTCCTCAAGTTCGAAGTTGTCCACATCCCAGTCGTATTGCATTTCTTTCTGCTTCCGCTTCCAGAATTCGAGGAAGACCGTCGCTACACAAAACACAAAACAAACATATCGTTACCAAGATTTGAAATACTATAAGTTTTTGAATGACATAACATAGATCGTGGTGTTAAATTTGCTTAAAGTTATATAGTCCCAACAACCTTTCTTGGCAGAATACATAAATAAATGCAACCTGATGTATCTTGATAGGCAAATAAACCAAAGTTTTACCAAAGAGAAAAAGAAGGGGAGACATTTATTTAAATACCCCATATACTCATAAAGGCGGTGAAAGCAACAGTGGTCTTTGAATGACAGAACATAGATCGTGGTGCTAAATTTGCATAATGCTACACAGTCCCACAACTTTACTTGGCAGTACACACAAATCAACTTGATTTACTTTGATAGGCAAGTAAAACAAAGCTTTACCAAAGAGAAAAAGAAGGGAGCAATTGATTGAAATACCCCATAGACTCATAAAGGCGGCGAAAGCAACAGTGGCCCAGTTGTCAAAGAGGTAGGTGATCTTTGAGTAGAGACAGCTGTCCGACAGTTTCCAGTAGGTGCAGCCGTTGTCACACACTGGGCACATGGTGGCACTCCCCGCACCACTCTTGTCACACACGTCATTCCTGTAAACAACACAAAGTGATTTGATTTAAGCTTAATTTAACCACCTAATATGTAGTAAGGTAAACTGTATGGCTTCCGCAAGGGGTGATCTTCATTCCGAGCAATCAAGGTTGCATTAATTTAAAGTTAATAATTATGCTAAATTACATTGTTACAACAAATCGGCAATTGGAATCTTTACCTAGAATCAGATATGTCCCTGTATGTATACATTATACATAAGTATTTCATATGCATATACACATATGGCCTCAGGGCAAGTGATGTCAAAGTTAATTAATAGTGATTCTATGAATAGCCTTTGTGTGATTTGTTCCTATTTTAGAAGAATTACATAATCATAATCACAATTCGGAAGATATTCAACGAGGGATATAATCATGCAAGTTTTATTGTAGTTAATTTGACAAACTCAAAAATAATATGAAAATAAGCCATTCGTGTCAGTTTGTTTGGGGTTGTTTGGATTTGTACGGGTTTTGTAGCCTAGCAATATCTACAGTGACAGGGACTGACCTGGGACAATGCGCAGTCATGATGACTTTAGAGTGCTGCCCCACTGGGAGACCAGGTCACTGGCACCATGACCCGATTTCCCACATTATCCTGATACTGAGCTAACCAGTCATTGCCATATCCTAGTAATGTTGAGAGCTAGGCAAGGTAGCGACAAGTATCAATTCAGTAAGCCATCGATGGGGGTTGCAGCTGGGCCTTGTTTCCGAATTCTTCATATTGAAGTTGCCAACATGCATAACGATAATGATATGATGATGATAATGGTGATACATGATATGATGAAGATGGTGGTGGTGCTGATGGTGAAACCGATGATTAACCTGCTGATGGTGGTGATGATGATGATGGTGATGGCATGATCATAAGAAGGAGGGGTTGGGAAGAGGGCAGAGGGTGGAGGACGGGGGGAGGGGGGAGAGGGGGGGGGACTGATGGGAGGAGAAAGGGGGAGGAAGAGAGGGTGGAGGAGAAAGGGAGGAGAGTGGAGGCGGCGGAGGAAGAGGATGTGGAAGAGGATGGGAGGGGGCGAGGAGAGGAGGGGTGGGACAGGAAGATGGTGGGGTAGGAGGGGGAGGGCGGGGAGGAAGTGGGAACGCGGAATGGCGGGGTGAGGAGGGGATGGGGAGGAGGGAGGATGGAGGAGGAAGGGAGTGAGGAGGAGGGGATGGCGGAGATGGAGGAGGAGATGGGGAGAGGGGAGAAGATGAAGGAGGGGAGAGGGGAAGGAGGGAAGGAGGGGAATGGAGAGGAGGAGAAGGAGGGGAATGGATAGGAGGGGACGGGAGGAGGGGAGAGGGGATGGAAGAGGGGGGGAGGAGGATGACGACGATAAAGACGACGATGATGATGATGATGATGACGATATCAATGGCAACAACAACAATTACAATTGTAATTGCAATAGCTGAAGCATGTTGGGTTGCGGTTTCAGTCATTCCTGAAGGACCAGCGGAACTCCGAATACCTATCTAGTGTCAAAGTATTCCTTTCTTTAGTTCTCCTGAATATTTAACAGATATATACCGATTGATAAGATGCAAAATATACTCTTTAATGGGGGGGGGGATCTCTGTGAGATTATCGGAAATGAGTTTGGTGAGATTCACTAGTGGTTAATTATATGTGATGGATAATCAATTATACGAGTATAATTAACTGGAAACTGATTGTCTATGAACTGTTCATATCAACCTCATCCGCTACAGCCGCTATCTCCTCGCCTGGTTCTGCCTCACACCTGTACCACTCGCTCCAAAATTGTCTGTAATAGTTGGTGATACTTGTGAATATGTGGAGTGGTGGTAGGCGCAATGCGCGGGGGTGGGAGTGGGGGTATCTTGTAAGGATTGCTATACTTACACAGGTGGGTATTGCCAGATGGTGATGATACCGTAAATGAAGACAGCTGTGCCAACTAGCGAAGCAGGAATCAACATGGCCGTGTAGAACCCCAACCACGCGAAGTAGATGCCAATCTTCTCTCCAAAGTAAGTCCTGTGAGCGTGGTATAATATTAGTGGAAGTGGTATAATATTAGGTTACTTTAGGATGTACAAAGAGTGGAGTGTGAAGCAGGGTAATGATGTAGTTCAGAAGGGCACTCCAAAGTTGTCAACAATTTCAACATAGTACAAGGTTTTATTTGTTTGCTTCTTGTTGTTTTACGTCAATTAGAGTCATATCAGGACGGGTACCAACTTGTATGCAGGTATTGCAGGTATAGCAATACCTCAGGGAGTTTGACGCCCCTGCCTTGCAGAGTTGTAAACCACTGCCTTGTGGTACAGGTTCTTGACAGAACCAAAGGCTAAGGGAGCAAACCCTAAACAGAAAACCATGTCACAGTGGCAGCATTAAGGGCGGTTGATGTATGAAACTCCCAACATCTCCCGACCAGCCACTGCAGGGACAAATAGTTTTGCGCCTGTGTTGACATGTTCTTTCCAGTGTGAAACCTCTATTTGGTAACTTGCAAAAGCCAGCAGCACTTCAACACTTTTGCAGGTAGCTTTCATGAAATGTGTCAAATACTTGAATGGACGGGGCTGCCCTCTATGGAAGATCTTCTGATCAAAAAGAATCTCCGGTTGACTGGACACCTCATGAGGATGTCATCAGACAGGCTACCAAAGCAGATCCTCTATTCTCAACTGTCTTCTGGTTACAGAAAGAGAGGGCGCCCTCTTCTCCGGTTCAAGGATACCATCAAGAGAAACCTGAAGCTGAGAGACATTAAGACCGACTCATGGACGCAACTCTCACAGCAGAGACCTAAATGGAGAGCGGCAGTCAAGTAATGAAAGCAGTCTTTGTCGCATCGCGACTGACAGCATGATGATGATGATGACCGACTTGTCACATCGCACACTCATTGCGGTTTTATAGTGTAGCCCCCACCTGGAGACCAGGCCGTCACCACCATGATCCAATATTCCACTCAATCACATTTTCCTGATACTGAGCTCATGGGTCTTTGCCCTATCTTAAAGTTGCAGAGTCCAATGGTTTTGAGTTTCTGGCATTTTCTGAGATAAATATATTAGGTTGATTGTTATAATCTACCTTACATTAGTTTGAAGTAACCTTTATTTTAAATGGCTAACTTTTGAGATATTGGAAGTGCAAGCATACAAAAATAATGTTGGCAAGCACGCCAAAACTCTGACACCATAGGCTTCTGCAGTAACATGTTCCATTAAATTGGGTCCGTATTCCATTTTATGTGATGACAAATGTTTAATAAATGCACCATTATTTAAGTTACATATGTAGAATCAAATCTAGATCATTGTTTTGGTTTTGAAAAGTTGATGCTTCATCGGACTATGCAGCTTTAATAATGCCAAACTTCAGGGTAGGAAGTAAGAAGTATTACTTTATAAGTGATTGATTTGACTCGGCTGGGATTCGAACTCCCGACTTTCCACACGGGAAGCCTGCGCTCTACTGATCCAGCTTGTGTTGGGGTCTGGTTGTAGTACACATCATCATCATCATCATGCTGTGGGTCGCGATGCGACAAAGACTGCTTTCATTACTTGACTGCCGCTCTCATTTCATGAAAGCTGCCTGCAAAAGTGTTGAAGTGCTGCTGGCTTTTGCAAGTTACCAGCAGCACTCTCTCGGGGAGCAAATACATGTCCTGACAGGCACATGTCCTGACAGGCACAAAACTATTTGTCCCTGCAGTGGCTGGTCGGGAGATGTTGGGAGTTCCATACATCAACCGCCATTGATGCTGCCACAGTAACATGGTTCTGTTCAGGGTTTGCTCCCTTAGCCTTCGGTTCTGTCAAGAACCTGTACCACAAGGCAGTGGTTTACAACTCTGCAGGGCAGGGGCGTCAAACTCCCTGAGGTATTGCTATACCTGCACACCTTGTAGTACACAGAGTAGTACTTTTCTAGACTCCCCCTCCTCCCCCCCCCCCCCCCCCCCCCCCCAAAGTAGCACACATCAACATTGTATTACAGACCCAGACTGAGTGCCCGAAGGAGTTGAGTGCTTGCCCCCCCCCCCCCCACCCCCCCCCCCCCCCCCCCCATTTTTGGCAGGTCATGGGATTTGAATCCCTGGGTTTGAAAACTGGTCAAGTCACACCAATAACTTAAAGATTGATACTTGTCGCTACTGAGCCTGGCCTTCGGTATTACTAGGATAGGGCAAGGAGCAGTGTAATGAGGAAGGAAGACCAATTGTCCACGATTGAAAATTGCCCTGCTTAATCAACTAATACACACAAAAGAAATCGTCAACAGTTATTGATAATACAATTTTATTAAACGATGAAATTCTTACTACGCTGATGGCCCCTATCCCCCTCTCGTGCACATAGTATGACTGTGAAAACAAACTATGGTCGGCCCCTTACATATATTTTACGAATTTATTTTAGTTTTGAGTAAAAGCAGAATAAAATGTGAAAATAAAGCTATCATTATGGTCCTACACTCTGTCTCAAAATCTGGTAGCCTGGTTCCTTTTTTTATTACCGGAACTAAACGTGAAATTAAATCAAATGAATTGGGGGTAAATGATATTTTTTGTCCATATATACTATCCATTTACTGCTACGGATTCAGATTTGTTTTCAAAATACAATGCAACGTGGGTTCGAATCCTGGTCGAGTGAAACCAATGACTTCAAAATTGATACTTGTCACTTTCTAGCCAGGCGCTCGGCATTATTAGGATAGGGCAAGGAGCAGTGGAAGGAGGAAGACCAATCGCCTGCGACTGAAATTTCCCCTGCTTAAACAACTAATGTACCCCCAAAAAAACAAAAAAACACAAACGTTATAGTTATAACCTTCTAATTCAAGTTTCCACAAACCAATCAGATGTGTGAAAGCTGGTCCTTATCATGACTCCGGTTGCCATTTCATCGGTCTGAGCAGGTGGCTGGGTATTCAGAGCCAGCTGAAGGTACCAGCAACTTGGGCAGTCACCTAGGCTGTATTCGATTAAACAACTCGGGTCACCCGAGCCACTCTTTGGCGCATGTGCAGGGACTACAACCTCGGATTGCATAAATGAATACCATCGGGGTGGAAAAAATGGTGGCTTAATCCAAAACTTTTTTCTATATATTTTTAATAACCGATATAACTACAGCAAAATAGGATTTAAATGATGGCATAGTTTAGTTATCTTTCCATTTAATTAATCTGGGTTATTAAAAAAAAAACATTAAAAAAACATGTAGGACTTGTACTGCTACATGCCGGTACCAGCACAAATGTGACGTCATCGCTCCTAGCCAACCCCAGCCAAGACGTGAGTTACTGGGTTCGGGTCGTTTTGCACACGGTACGTGTATTTTTAGACTCCACTCGCGGTGTTCTATTTGAAATCCTAACGTCTCGGGTGACCCGAGTCGCCCGGGTCGTCATAATCGAATACAGCCCGAGGGTGCCACGTGCTAGGGGGCGCCATGTCAGTTTTACATGTCTATTGTAAATGATAATATCAATCAATCAATAGTTCCGTCCTCTAGTCGAGGGTTGGATGCAATGGTTCTCCACTTGTCCCGATGTTGTGCTGTTCTGATAGACTGTGAATAATTCAAGCCTGTCCACTGTGAAATATTTGTAAACCATGATGTTCTTGGTCTCCCTCTCCCTCTGCTGCCATTCACCTTCCCTTCCAACAATGTACGGTATATTGAACTCTGACGAATGATGTGGCCAAAATAAATAAGTTTCTTTGTCTGTATAGTGGCAAACAAGCTTTTCTTATTTTAAATTTTTCTGAGAACTTCTTTGTTGGTGATCTTCTTTGTCCATGATATTTTCATCATCCTTCGATAAGTCCACATCTCAAATGCTGCTAAACGTTTGTACATTTTCTTAGAGATTGTCCATGTCTCTGCCCCATACATTAGAGTAGAGCACACATAACAATGATAATATAAGGACCCCAAAAGTTCACCTTGCCTGGGGCACCGATAACCCAAGAGCTGGTTCTGCAGGTATTGCAATGATTACTGCCATTAAGAATGTGGTATCAACATCATTTAAGCACCAGTCACACTATGGCTTGCGACCACTTGTGACCACTTTGTGACCATTTTGGATCAAAGAAACCACAGTCACCAGCGACCTCCTCGGGACCAAAAGAGATGGTTGCCGACCTCTGAACGACCATTTTGGTCACAAGAAGGTATAAATTTAGTGCAGGAGCTGTAATATCCTTGTGGCCAAAATGGTCGCAAGGTCTGCGACCACTGAGGCCCATTTTGCGACCACTTGCGACCACCTGGCGACCAACATATTCTTTTAAACCATGTTCCGACCACTTGCAACCAGCCTATTTTTGTGGTCGTAAAGGGCTCGCAAGCGGTCGCAAGCAGTAGTGTGACTGGGGTTTTAGGTATTCAATCGGCTAGGCTTGCACCTAATGGCCCTGTCACACTACGACGTGACTACGTCAGCGTAACCACAACGTGAAAATAATGATATCACGTCGAAGTTATCGGCGTAATATGCAAATTGTGGACGTGAATGCAACGTAGTTGACGTGAGCGTAACGTGAAAGTAACGTGGGTGTACGTCGTGACGTTAGCTGTAACGTGACAACGTTAGAGGGGAGGGGTAATTGGCGACGTGACCGGGCGTTAGTGTAACGTGAGCGTAACGTCGCCGTAACGGGTGTGACGTGAACGTAACGTGACCGTAACTTGACCGTAACGTGACCGTAACGTGACCGTAACGTGACCGTAACGTGACCGTAACATGACCGTAACCGTGACCGTAACGTGACCGTAACGTGACCGTAACGTGACCGTAACGTGACCGTAACGTGCAAAACGCTGCCCACACGTTGCTCCCACCCGGGCCGTCGGTCTGACGTGACATAACGTGACTCTAACGTCATTTACGCTGCTATAACGATCGCGGAACGTCAACCTAACGTCATTGTCACGTCATCCCAACGTAACGGCTTCACGTTGAGATACGTTGAAAGTTTTGAACAGGTTCAAAACCTCGACGCGCGCCGACGTAACACGACGTAACATGACGTAGCTCGACGTCACTCTAACGTCATTATGACGTCATCATAACGTGACCCAACGTACGGCAACGTAATGACGAAAAATCATCACGTTAGGCTCACGTTGGCTCGTTACGTCGTAGTGTGACAGGGGTATAAGGGAAAGACGTGGGGCTGTGACAGTAGTGTAACAGACCATTTAGGTAGGTGCACTGTAATGTGGGGGCCCTTACCTGATTAGATCGAGGGGCTGGTAGCAGTACCAGCGACCAGGCCGCGCCCACGCCTCATACAGCCTCTGCAAAACAGCACAGCGAGTGAGTGAGTAGTTGGGGTCTTATGTCCTAACACCATCTAAGGTCATGGCAGAACGGGTACCGACTTGTGACAATGCGGAATCATTGCTGCATTTCAGTGACGCCCAACTAGGTTTTTGGGGCGCTGCAACTATGACCGCGATATCCCACTCAATCATAGTATCCTGGCATTGAGGCAACCACTTCGTGTCCTGTCCTAGTAATGCTAAGTGCGATCTTGTAGGATTCTGTAAGTCATAACGAGAAGTATCATGTACCATTTACCACAAGATATTGTGAAACGAATTAACCTTGTTGAAATTTGTAGGCTTTTAGTGAGTTGATTCGGGGGATCTCACTTATGAAATCATCAATCTATAATGCACGACCAGTCGGGATGGCTGAATGAGTTAGAGCGCCCGTCTCCTGTGCTGGTAAATCGTGGGGTCGTCGGTTCGAACCCTGGTCGAGTCAAACCAATGACTTAAAAATGTATACTTGTCGCTTCCTAGCCTGGCGCTCGGCATTATTAGGATAGGACAATGACTGTTTAGCTCAGTGTCAGGATAATGTGACTGAGTGGGATATCAGGTCATGGTGCTGGCAGCCTGGTCTTCCAGTGGGGCAGCACTATAAAGTCACCATGAGTGCGAACTGTCACAAGTCGGTACCCGTCCTGATATGACCTTAGATGTTGCTAGGACGTAAAACAACAACAAACAAACAAACAATCTATAATGCACAGTCAAACCCCATTTATTCAACCAGCTACGGGTCTTATCAAATGTACAGTGCTTTCAATCTGGAGTGCATTGTGGGGGTGGCCTATTTGTCCGTATAGAGAAAATCTTATTTGGTGGGAGTGAATCAAAGTAGCTCTAATTGTGGTCTGACCGTTATATGGCGCTGATCGGTAAGCGGGTACGGATGGTAGACAATATGGGAAATACTGGCTTCACTATTTCAGTATAATATGAGTCTTACCGCTCTGTCTTTATCTGGTCCTTCCCATTTGGTATCACTGTTCTCATCTTCCGTCAGGAGTATGTGTGGTCCCTAGATAAAGAAACGCGAGGATATGTCAAAGACAGTATTACTAGATAAAAGATTCACCCCTATCCACAGTAGCGGGCAATGACAACCATCACTAAATGTGAGCAAAACCTGCTTCAGTCAGAATTAGCTATAATATATCAGATGTGGAGGTGGTGGTTACACAGTGTTTATCGATGGAGACCAGCTAGAGAAGCATCGCTTTTCTGGGACCCTTTCTGTCTGTAAGGAATTTGTATGCATTTATTGTATCACCTCAGTTTATTTTAAACATACCTTGCAGAGAGTTAAAATAAAAGAATTGAATGGAATTGAAATCGATATTGGCGTAACGTTGGGAAATTGGGAGAGAATGCAAATAAAATGAGATAGCAGCCACAGAAAGCTCTTAATTTGACTTCTGAAACCTATTAATCTATATGATTTAACCAATTATTCACCCCAAAAGAAGCAGGCTATATGAGTATTTGAACAATCTCTAGCACATTAGATTGCAAATCTGCACATTACAATGGTAATATGATGAAACCATAATATTTTAAACAGCAAAGTATCTACCTAGATTCGATCCTACATATCGTAGTCATTCATCATTTCTTTGGGGTTTTAGCGCTTAGGAATGATGTAAAACCGCGTTGCTTTCATCAGGTGGCAATGATACTTAAAGCTGCACAGTCCGATGAAATATCAAATTTTCAAAACCAAACCAATTATCTAGATTTGATTTTACATATATAACTTAGATACTGATGCACTTATTAAGCATTTATTTCTGTGTAGAAGGCAATACTGAGTCAATTTAACTAAACATGTTACTGCAGAACTCTATGGTGTCAGAGTTTTGGCAAGCTTGCCAAAACTAATTTGTCATGTTTGCACTCAAAATATCTCAAAGGTTTACCATTTAAAATAAAAGTAACTTTGAACTCATGTAAAGTAGATAATAGTGATCGATCAAATATATTTATCTCAGAAAAAATACAGAAATTCAAAACTATCGGACTATGCAACTTTAAGTAAAGATGCATAGTCTTATGACGGCATCAAATTTTCAAAACCAAAACACTGCCTGCATATTCAACATAGACACTGGTGCACTTATTACACAGGTATTGCTGCATAGAAACAAATACCAAGTCTGTTTAATAAGACCTTACTGCCGAAGCATATGGTGTCAGAATTTGGAACTGCATGGAAAAATGTAATGGGGGACCTCCGACTTTTTAGTTCAAATTCCTGCCGTTCGCGTCTCCACTGAACCAGTGGGCCTATTCGGCACACTGTCACACTGCAAACCCAATGGCTATGAGCAATCTTCATACAGAAAAAGTCAAATATCTCTAAAACCACAACACCTACAGACAAGCCGCTTGGAATACATATAGAAAACATACAAGGAATAGATTATATTAAATTTATAAGGTTAGGGTTCTGTATTTCTATTAATTTTGAATGAAATAGACGTTTTTCACTGCGCGTACCGACAAACTCAATGCATTGTCAATGGCAGTGAGCAATCTTCATACAGAAAAAGTTTAATATCTCTAAAACCACACCACCTAGAAGCAACCCTCTTGGTATACATATAGAAAACATACAACGAATAGATTATATTAAATTTATAAGGTTAGAGTTCTGCATTTCCATTAATTTTGAATAAAAATTGACCTTTTGCACTGCGCGTACCGGCGAACTCAGTGCATTGTCAATGGCCGTTTAGGACCACTGGTACCGATGCGCCATCTAGTGTCAACAAATGAACTACCCCGGATGTCCCCCATTGGCATGTTTGTACTTCAAATATTGTCCGAGGTTAGCCATTTGAAATAGAAGTTACTTTAAACTAAAGTAAGGTAGATTACACTCGTAAACCTAATATATTTAGCAAAAAGAATGACAGAAACTCAAAATCACCGGACTATGTAATTGTAAGTACTATGTGCCACCTACTGGGTTCCATCAACAGCTCACCTCCCCATACCAGAGAGTATGGTCACAAGGGTCGAATTCGATTAAACAACTTGGAATATCCAAAAGACATGTATGCTCATGCGCAGACCATACAACCTCGAGTTGCATAAAGGAACAGGCTCAGGGTGAAAGAAATGGTGGCTTAATCCAAAACTGTTGTTAAAATAACCAATATAACTACAGAAAAATAGGATTTGATGTAAGATGGCATAATTTATATATATGTCCATTTTAATCTGAATGGTCTTTTACATTAAAAAAAAAGAATTAGAAAAGGTATTTTTGCAATACATGACACACAGGTACCAGCACACATGCTCCTGATGCTCCCAGCCAAGACGTGTGGCAGGATCGTCAGGGTGTTCTATTTGAAATATTGACGACTCGGATCACCCGAGTGGTCCAGAGCGTCATAATCGAATCGAGCATACGGCAAGGTGCCAGGAGCCAAAACGCGTGAGGCATGCATAAGCATATTCAGCGCTAAACGGAGTGACCCAACTAGCCATGGTGCGACCCAACCAGCCGGGGTTGGACTCGTTTGAGCTCGTTTAAACTTGTTTCCGGTACAAAGGCTAGGGGACCAGGTTAGAAACTGAGCGATAATACGGAGCGACCCAACCAGCCCATAAGCATATTCAGCACAAAACGGAGCGACCCAACGAGCCACAGTGCGATCCAACCAGCCACGGTTGAACTCGTTTCAGCTTGTTTAAACTTGTTTCCGGTACAAAGGCTAGAGGACCAGGTTGGAAAGTGAGTGATAATAGATGAAAACTCCCATGCAAATGAATGCCAGGGGACCAGGCTAGACCTCCACAGACTGTTAGACAATTATTATTTGACTAGTTTATTGTTCAGACATTATGACATATTTATGTATCTTTTGCACAGATTAAATTGTTTGAGGTATATTTGAAATTGATCTACATTGATTTCTGTTTAAATCACACAATATCACTACTTAATGAATGGGAAACTCATCCTGCAAGGGTATGCTCGATATTACCCAGTGGGAACGCATTTTTCGTCGTTTTGTCGCTGTGGACCCTTCTCGAGGCATGAGGCTTTGGCCCAAGCCTACCAGAAACAATGTCTCTACCCACACATAACTAATGGACTCCGTGGGTAAAGTAGAATGCCAATCTACCGATTACAGCACTGGGCATCTGCAACAAACTATCACTGCCTTGATCTGGGGCTCTGACAACATCACAATGATAGGAAGATGCTGAAACACAAAATACTCAAAAAGGAACAATAAAGTTGTATCCATTTATATATATACTTGTGTGACTGCGCTGTGAATGGTGCACCTTTAAAATACACTTAACTAAATAAAATATGTAAAAGACTTTTTTTTTTAATGGATGATAAGAAAATGCTGTCAAAACTGTCTGTGGTAAAATATTTACCTCATGTATTGGAAATTCCGCAGTGTAGACGCCGCTGCGAATCAGTTTATGAATGCCTACATGGGAGAGAATAGATATTCAACAGTTGTATCCATTGATTAGACAATCGGCAGAACATGAACGACGTAACAGTACTTAGCTAGTTAGTGGTGATTGCTTAACGCCATGTCAGAAGCAAAGGCCATAATCGTGCCAAGAAGTGTTCAAATCTCATTCTGTCATATTATTGGGCCATCGCTTTTACACAGAATGTAAAAACACACAATCAACTATGTGTCAAGGGACACTTTTGAAGTTAAAAGCTCACAATTAGAAACAAAATTGACGCCAGTAGTAGGGTGATTGATTCCAGTCGCTAAGTTTGAGACAAATTATAATCTACTAAAGTAATTTACTTGCAAGCCAATTTCCCAACATCTACGTGAATATAAATGATTAATGAATCAATAAATAAATGCAGCAATTAATCACATTACATCGTGCCTTTATTGTAAACTACCGGAAGACAACAATTTGCAATTTGTAATAATTTAATAACAAGTTCACTGATGGCATGCGACAAATAAAATAAAATAAATAAATTAATTATACGTCTAAATAATTATTCATAAGACATATTATGTATATTCATCAAAGTTACATTTCTGGACTTGCACCATTTTATATACACCATGTTAAACAACGTTAGTATGGTAGTGTTGCTAAGGGGGTGTTGCTAGGGGCTTGTTGCTATTGGATCCGGCTTCAATCTTACCCATGCAGTGAGTGTGAAGGATTGTGGGAGGAAAACACAGGACTTTCATACATTTGCAGCTTATCTGTATATATGCTAATTAAAGATATATCCACTTATCGATAAACTAGTGGGGTATGGTGTGAAGCACTGGGAGTGGGGCACATCTTGCAGTGACCTACCGAGTTAAAGGTCACATGCACAAGGATTTGAATGCAAGAGTAAATGATTGGCTATATTAAAGTTGCATAGTCCGATGGCTTTGAGTGTCCGACACATTACTTAGATAAACTGATAAATATGTTAGGTTCATCCTTATATATAATCTTTGTTACTTTACATTGAAGTAACTTTTAATCAAACTGGCTAATGTTCGAGATATTTGAAGTGAAAACATGCCAAATTAATTTTGGCATGCATGCCGAAATCCTGGGCACAATAGGTTTCGGCAGTAACATGTTCTATTAAATTGGCTTATGATTTAATCCCAGTTATGCAGCAACAAATATTTAATAAGTGTACCAGTAATATATATTGATATATATATAGAATAAAGTCTAGGTATGAACGTTGGTTGTTATTATTACATCAGACTATGCAGATTTTAGGTAGTCAATCTGCTGGTTTATTCAACTAATTTATCGACCACTGGATAGAAATAAATGCTTGCCATACCCTTTCGTATTTGGGTCAAGGTTTATAGTGAATCCTAACACATTATATGTGTTAACTTGTGCTTACTTTAAATATGGGGTATTTTAAACATGCCACAACATTTGTATTCTGAAAACTATACACAGGCAAAGGCCTGGTATTAGGTCCTAGGCCACACTTTCACACAAACCTATTCCTATTATATATACATGTTAGTATATGTAATATTTATTATATATTTTCATTTGCATACGTATAAATATATATATATATAAGTGTATAAAAGATATCTAATTATATACATAAAGATATAAATATATGTGTACACATATATATGTGTGCATAAATATATATTATAATTTATTTTTGTTATGCATGCATTGTTCATGTTGCGGCGGCAACATGGGCAATTCGTCTCTAAGGCCGCCGACATTGGCGACACCTATACACTCGCCCCGACACCACCGAAACTCCATAGGCTTCCACTGCCGCCTGGCGGTTCGGGCTCGCACTAAGCGACCATTGAGCGCCGAGTAGCTCACTTGTACCAGTGAGCCTGAACCTGCCGCGTGGTTACTGGACACCGTCCTCCTTTTCTTTCTCAATTCGTGTCCCGTGACATTCAATTATATATATATATATATATCTATATATATATATATAAATAATATATATATATATATATATATATTATATATAAAAATATGTATATAGAATATATGTATATATATATATATATATATATAAATATATTATATATACAACAACAACATATACAAACTCATCCCAAGAAGTAAAATTCTTACCTCTACAATATATACAAAGGCATCATAATTTGTTGTTAAGAACAACAAAAAACAGGCAGCAATGCCGAGTGCTCTTTTTCAAGGTTATTTAAAAGAATATTTATTTACAAAAAAGAATTCTACTAGTTCATCAAAGAGGATAAATGTTCCAGTAATGTTCCAGTAATGCTTGAGTTGGGTGAATAAGCAAGTTTGGGAGTGCGGGGGGGGGGGGTGTCCTATAAGCCAGATATCATGCAATGTAAACCATAAATACCACCAGTTGGAACCGTTAATGTTGATACCAAAACGAGGCTGGTGCTTCAAACAAGCTACGCATTAATGTTGATGTAATCTTTGACATACCCATGTCCTTATCATTTAGTACAGAGTTTCCAATGAGGTTGTCACGGTTGGACAGATCCATAAATATAATTCTATATATATATTATTATTACATTGTTATTTTATTATACTACTTCATTACATAATGTTATACTTTACTATTACAATGATGCACTCAGGCTAAATGCATCTTTCTTTAAGTTGGATCTTTGTGTTTCCATATTCTCTCATCAAATTCCTAGTCTTCCTTAATGTTTCGACGGATGTATTTGGAAATTAAAGAATCGTACCAGACAGGATGGCCGAATGAGTTGAGCTTCCGCTCCTGGGATTTGAACCCTTGATAAGAAAAACCAATGACTTCAAAACGTATACTTGTCGCTACCTCGCCTGATGCTCAACGTGACTAGGATAGGCAGGGGAATGAGGAAGACCAATTGTTCGTGATTGAAATTTCGCTGATTAATCAACTCATGTACCAACAATAAATAAAATTAATAATAATAATTTAATACAATGACATCCACTCGTTTTCAGGACCAGCCTCGTTCTGAGATAGGAATTTCAAATATGCATATAATTTAAGAGTTCCGAATGGGGTTTCTATGCTGAGGGATCTAGATCGTGGTGAGCAGCAAACCTGTTGAAAACAACACAATAGACCCCGCCAGTTGAGCTAGTGACATCTATCGGCAGAATCTGGAACCACTCTATTCGGGTACTTTCCAGCTTAACTGGTGGGGGTCTATTGACTGAGCAACGAACCAGATATATGTATAATAGTGGAAAGCATTAGTGAGGAGGGTGGGGTTAGTGACAGACATGATAAGCAAATGAAGCATTGAAATATGTTATCATATACAAACCATAGTCAGCTGTTTGAACGATAATTACCAGTCGTGAATTAGAACATTTCAATACCGGGGTTGATTTAATGATTGATTGATTGATTGATGGTGAGTTTAAGGCATGTCAGCAGCAAAGGTCATTCGATCATATTCACGGCAAAACAAAATTAGCTGACTATATTGTCAATTAGGTTTACCCAGAAAATCTATAAGTTACTTATGTGGCATTCTCTGTGGCGGAGTGGTTACAGTGTCTGACTTTTTTCTAGGTCAGACTACTAATCTGAGGGTCGGCGGTTCGATTCCCCATGCCCCCAGCTCTGCCAATTTGGATTTCCACCACTGTGTATAACTTAGAGCGTCATCAAAGGCCGGTTGCTCTCATACCATGTCTATGTTGTGTGGGAGGTTAAAAATCCCTTGGGTCGGTAAAAGTGTAGGCTCAGGCTTTCTATCGACCAGCAGTGGAATGAGGAAGACCAGTCGTCTATGACTGAAATTTCCCCTGCTTAAACAACTAATGGACCAAAAAAAAAGTTAAATACTAATATAAACACCCACATACAATTCTAAAATAATAAAAAGGTTAAATGTGTCAACAAACTATTTGTAACCGGACTCGCCTGTGCTACTTGACACAAATTCATGCATGAACACACATCGATCGCTACAATGACTGATTCAACCATGTAGGCCTAGTACTGGTAGCTATTATCCTGCAGGGTACCCGGGCTTATATGCTAAGGACAGTATAAATAAAAAAAACTTGGCATGCATTCTGCTCCATGTACAAATTCAGCCCTGTGGAATAAATGTAATATCCCTACAACCATTTTGGTGGTTTTTTTTACATTACCAATATTTCATCTAGGATAATGCAGGCCTATTGCTGGTGAAATCCTGTTTATTATAAACTAAGGACTCCTGTAGCATCGCCAAATGGGATGGCCGAATGAGTTGAGCGCCCGGCTCCCATTTCGGTAGGTCATGGGGTTTGAAGCCCTAGATACAAACCCTGATTGAGTTAAACCAATGACTTAATAATTTATATTTGTCGCCAGCTAGCCTGGCGTTTGGCATTACTGGGATAGAGCAAGGAGTTGTGGAATGAAAAAGACCAAATGTCTGTGATTGGGAATTCCCTTTGCTTAATCAACTAATGTACCGACAACATTTTAAAATAGAGAATGTCAGTTCTTTTAGACTGGACATAATGGGGTACTCTATTTATTTGAATGGCACAGTCATTGTGGTGGTGGGGGAATAGGGTGCATTTAGTTACTTGACTTCGAAGTGCCTTTGGATCCGATGAAAGATGAGCGGTCCAAGATCTCCTTGACGATCAAACTGCGCTCTGCGTTAGTGAAGAAGTCTTCCTTGTGGTCCATATCGATGTCAAAGCTGCAGTTAAAAGGGCAGTCACGTGACCAACAACCAGCTTATTACATACTCACAATAATCATGACCGAATATGACTGGCTATAGCTTAAAGTAGTATAATCCGAAGAAAGCAGCAAATTATCAAAATCAAAACAATTATCTAGGTCTGATTCTACATATCTAATTTGATCTGGTTATATGACACTCCTGTTGCTATATTGCTATGAAACTTTTGGGTTACAGAATTTCATGGTGTTATATGCTGCAAATTGTGTATTCCGAAGAAAGCATCAAATTTTCAAAACCAAGAGAATTATTTCGATTTGATTCTACATATCTAACTTAAACTAGTTATATGACACTACTGTCGGCATATTGGTATGGAACTTTTGGGTTACAGAATGTCATTGTGTTATATGCTGCAAATTGTGTATGCAACAGGTATTGCATACCTTACTCTATACATTTTTGTGTAAACAACCCTGAATTGAATAATGGCTGGACGAACAGTGCTTCGGGACTGAGAAAAGATATATTCAGCAGAATAAACTTATTTACCAAAGAAAAACACACAGAAAAAGAGTAAGAAAACCCTTATTTACTGATGCACTTAATAAACATTGGTTGCCAAATAGAAGGGCATGCTGAGTCAACTTAATAGAACCTGTTACTGCAAAAGCCTATGGTGTCAGAGTTTTGGTGTGTTTGCCAAAATTAAATTTCAATGTTTGCACTTTAAATATCTCCAAAGTGAGCCATTTAAAATAAAAGTTACTTCAAACTACAGTAAGGTGGATTATAACGATCAACCTAATACATTTATCTAATCAAACTCAAAACTATCGGACGATGTAACTTTAAACACGTTAAAATAACTAATTTCTGGCAGTTATTTAGGGTACAGCCATGGCTGAGGGCCTCGAGGGTGAGGATGTGGTTATTAGTGCCCTTCAGCTCAAATGATTGCCCTCAGTGATATGGGACTTAGAAATTAATGCAACCCCTACTCTCACCTAAAATATATTTGAAGGTTTTGAGCATGCCTCATAAGCTTTTTTTTTTTTTAATTTTTCTTTAAATCTTTTTTTTTTTATTGAGGCTATAATTATTCTGTCCATAGCATGTAAGCCTGGGTATCCAGGCTTGCTTTCAATGCTGGCCAGCTGTAGTGTTGGTGTTGTCTTACCAAACAGTAGCTGCTGATAAGTTATTTGATTGTCTGCATTTCAGTAGCAGCTATGTATATCTACTCTTCCTTTCCATGTGTAATGTCACATAATAACAGTAATACAGTATGACCCCATTATAGCACGATCGTTCAGATCCATATAATGCGATCGCTAAAAAATCGGGGTTGTGCTAAATTGGGGTTCAGTTTACTGAATTACCATTGAATCAAAGAATTTGGGTGCAATGAATCATCGCATTATATCCGAATTCACGTAAATCAGGGCACATCGTAACGGCGTTTCATTGTACTTTGTGTAAGAATATACGGATTTTCGGTTCCAGTTTATATATTGGCAATGAACATTATTATTCTCGGGCGACAGAGTTTGGTACCACTGTTATGTAACAGATAAGCAATGGGCACCCATTCACTTTGTGACATAAGCGAGTATGTGGAAATGTGATAACACATAGCGACCGAGATTGTGATGTGATGTTCATACTTAAGAGACAGTTAATAATTATTGAAATGTTCCCTTCATGCATCAGAAAGAGTGCAATTGAAGGAGAGAAGCATTGATATATGTTTGTTGTAACTGTTGATGACTACTTGTTACCATGGGACCACTGGACAAGCACACCCAGCCCATCTGCATATATTAGGGACACCTCTGCAGTCGGGGTTGAGTGACAGCTGCCCCTATTAGGGCGTCGCCCACCCAGTCTGTAGAGGGTGTCTGATTGGCTGGCTGTGTGAGTCCAGTCACCTGCATTCCTTATACCTGACACACAGACCACACACGAGGCACTCTTGGAGGAGCCTCCACTTTCTACACTCGAACTAGCAACATCTATTCCAAAGACACTGAGCTGTGTGCAACAACCATTGGACTCTGGTTCAATGGGCTGTAGGCACTGATTCTGATATACATCAGCAAGAGTCATGAGGATCTGTGTGGGCAGTTGGTAAGGAGTGAGGGTGATAGGTCACCAGTAGGTGAACAGGAGTTGATGCCAATAAAGCACAACCTCTTCACGGTCAATCTTGTGCGTCTAGTCTTCCTTTCTTCCTTATGAGTTGTGAGAGTAATCACAGGTGGGGACTGACAGACAGTTGTCAGAAAACGCCTGTGGAGCATAGTAATGTTTGGGGTTCAGACGGCCGAGTCCCGCCTTATTACACTCGGGTAGCGCTTCAAATACGTTCCTAAAAATGCAGCGCTAACAGAATTGGTCGTATTCAGGGTCATTATAACGTAGCATAAATAGTGGTTTTTTTTGTTGGGATTCATGTCCCAGCAACATAGGGTACTAAGCTGGCATTGTCAGGATAATACATAACTACTGCAGTAAATAGCATTGTAATCTTGTGAAAGAATTGTGAATAAAAAGGATGAGTAGGTCAAGTGAATAAAAGAGTGCTATAACGAATCGGAAGAGCGCAAACTGGGGTCTATACTTCTATATATGAGGTACTCCGAATAGTACTGCCGATCACCAAGCAATGGAGTGACAAGTATCACTTCTGTAAGCCATTGTTTTTGAATAGATGGACAAAAGAAGAGGTGGGAAGATAACGTCAGGGACTGGCCAAGCCTGGAGTTTATTTGGCAAACCTCCTAGACGTATTCGGTAATGGGGGCAGGGGGGATGTAATATATATGTTGATGCAACACTGTGAGTTCTAGTTTGCAACTGTCTTTATTTACGGATTTAGAACGTAGTCATGATGTCATCAGGTATTATGCTGGGGGTGTTCGTACAACTACATACATTATAGAGGGGATAGAGACAACTGGTTGCAAAGTCATTTGTGGTGCCCCAATGACCCTCGCGGTTAAGGAATTTGTGATGATGATGATGATGATGATTCAGCCACAAGTCAAACCAATGGCTTGCCACATAGAAAGCCAGCCAGCACTATCATTGGAACATCCACTGTGTCCAGTCTATATATAGCAGGGGCCTAGCTAGACCTTTAACGATGTGTACTCCTAATTTTGGCAGGGGGTTTAGGGGGCCGCTTAAGCTTAAGCTGGCGGATTTGACACATTTTAGACTTGAGTTTTCGACACTCCGGACTACTACATGCCTTCTCTCTCTCTCTCTCTTTATTATTTTTTAATTTGATTTTTTTTGGACAAAGCGATGTGGATGTTTTGGTGTACGCGCGTACGCCTAGCTACGCCCCTGTATAGAATGTGAATATGTCGCTATGCTATGGCGCATAAGGAGGAGACGCCAAGGCTTGAATGGTGTCCTTACGTATCGATCATGTTCCGGTTGAAGCCTGATGTGAAGTAGTCGTCCTCCTCTCTGACGATTGGTTCCCCGACAGCGAAAGGATCACCGCAGGAGTTGCAGCACTGATACGTACCACCTTGTACGTTCTGGAGGAAAATGAGGCAGTCAGACACATCAGTCGCCATCTCAGTTTGAACACTACACTTATCTATGATGAATGTCATGTGGATTGATTATTACCACAGATTGTATTATGTATTAATTTTGTTAAATCTGGAAAGAGCAGAATAAATCAGAAAATGACGCCGCGACTCAAACTGCCATGTTTATTGCAGGTACTATTTGATGTACTAACTCTGTAACTGCAAGGTACCGGCAAATCGGGAAGTCACCCGGGGTACCACATGCCAGGAGACACCAAATATAATTTAAATGCTTTTAATGTGTTCCTTTTAAATTCTTAATACACGTTCTTTTCTTTTGTACCATGAACAGATCACCTTAATCTGTCATCATTTATAAACTACCACATTGGGTTTGATGTTAGATGATTAAAAATTATACTTGTAAGGGCGGCGAAGTTCAGCTTGTCTGGAGCACCAAAAATCCTAGGGCCATTTATAACTAAGCGCTAACTAGACTAGACATATTGTCTCAGCAGGTCAGTTGAGGGCAAGGTGTACAAAATATATATATATATATTTTTTTAATTAATGCTGCATCAATTAGCAATTATTTGCGTAGATAACTGTCAAAGTTAGTGGTAGGAAGACCAGTGTCCTGGTCCTGATAGATGATATATTCAGGAGAATAAATATTTACAAACACAAAAAGGCATCGATGTAGCCACCTTTCTAAATCCTGCTTGATATATAAATTGTTTAAAGAAATCCCTAATGTATCCATACTTTCTTTCTTTTTTTGGGGTACATTAGTTGTTTTTAAGCAGGAGAAATTTCAGTCGCAGACAACTGGTCTTCCTCATTCCACTGCTCCTTGCCCTATCCTAATAATGCCGAGCATCTGGCTAGGAAGCGACAAGTATCAATTTTTAAGTCATTGGTTTGACTTAACCAGGATTCGAACTCATGATCCCATGATCTACCAACACGGGAGACGGACGCTCTAACTCATTCGGCCATCCCGTCTGAACTAATGACAATCCTCAGCGTTTAGAGCTATTGCTAGTAGTTTCGAAAGAAATGCTACAGTTAATATTTCTAAAATCTCAATATTTGGCTCAAATATAGCGAATATTTATATAAAATACTGATTTAAAAACCAGGTGGTTACATCTTTAATTTCAGCTACATTGATAGTCATCCATGAGGCCATCTAGCCTCAAGTCTCATATCAGGCAATAAATGTTTCCTTCTACATTTATTATAGCAACGACCATTATTATTTTCTCTTTGTTATTTGTTCTAAGCTGCCTGTTTAAATGTTGTTTTGCGGGCTTGGATTTGGTGGCGTGCCACAGGGAGAGGGAATTATCGAAGTAATATCAGGCAAAGTATGATTCGAGATATAATTATAAAATAAGTGTGTGCAACGTTTTAGAACCTTGTTCAACCCATGTGTGTGGACAGCTGAGGTGGTAGTGATGAACAAGGGTGCAACGATGTGAATTGTGATGTAATGCAAGCATGGTTCATCGATATTCCTCCGAGCAAGTGGAGGCTAGGCCCCGCGCAGGAGGCAGCGCGATGCATGCTGGGGGTCCCACCCCCACCCAGCCGGACAAGGGGGGGGGGGTGCCAGACACTACAGGCATTATTGCACGCGATAAAGGGTTTATCACTATCCATATATATATATATATATATATATATATATATATATATTAGTAGACTGCACGGACTTCTCAGGCAAGGTCTGCTTGTTTGTTGAAGTTTTACATCCTGGCAACATCTAATGTCATATCAGGACTCAGAGCCACATAGACAAGTACGCGGGAATAAGAGGATTGCATCAGGGAGTATATGTAGTGTAATGGTCAGCATGCTAGCCCTGAAATTGCAAGAAGCATGGGATCCAATTAACTAGACTTCGTAGGGGTGATGAAAATGGGAAAGAGTGCGGCTAGAGCAGGATTCGAACCCAGATTTCTTGGCATTCCGGGGCTAGCATTCTAATCATTACACTACCTAGGCTCCCTGATGCAATCACTGTATCCACGCCTATCTGTCTACATGGTTCCTTGGCTGAGAGCTCTTTCCAAAACGTGATAAGCGGCAATAAAAAGAAATGGGGTTGCAATGCCAATACCAAGTTCATGAATCGTGTTTTGGAAAGGAGCCCTTCATATATATAAAGAGGTATTCATACATTTATACATGTGAAGAGCTTTTTTCGAAAATACGATCTAGAAACTTGGCATTGGCATTGCAAACTCATTTTTTGGATTGGTGCTTTTCGCGTTTTGGAAAAGAGCTTTTCTTATATTTCTATATATTTTTATATATTTATATATATATACATCTATATATATATTTTTTTAATTTATGCACATCTGTACATATTTCTTTATATATATATTCATATTAATGCACATATACACATATAAATGAATAGAGACATATCCATGCCTGCCCGTCTGCCATTGGTGAGAGATGCATTGACAAAGGGTCAAAGAGAGATAGGAGGCTACAAAGGGAAGGAAACACGAGCAAACAAAGTGAGATGCAAGCCAAATGAACAATCCCAGACATGCGCGACGCTTGTACACCATCCTGCACCCTGGCATGCAACGGCAGAGATGACGTCATGAGTTGCAATTTGGTGCACAAACCACAAGCTAACCGAGCCATGCTGGTGACTAGTGGTGACTAGCACAAGAAATATGCTTATGCCTTAAGTGAAGCGAATAGTGTGTACGGTGATAAACATTGTACATGTGTAGAGGATTTAAGAAATAACAGTTGGGTCCATTCGTGCTATATTAGCCTATATACACACGATTAAGTAGATGACAGAGAGAACTGACAGCTATGGTCATTCGTGCTATCCCTAACTGTTTGGATGATTGATAGCTGCCATTTGGGGTCATTTGTTTTTTACTAGCCTGTATATACATGTATTTTAGCTATATGTGCGTGATTATTTAATCAATTAAAAACTGCCAGCTATGCCCTTGGTAATATACCCACCTGCATTTACCTGATAGAGAGCTGACAGCTGTGGCCATTCATGCTCCACCAGCCTGTATATACCTGATTAATTAGATGATAGAGAGCTGATAGGTGTGGCCCATGTATGCTATACCAGCCTGTATATAACTGATTAATTAGATGATAGAGAGCTGATAGCTGTGGCCATTCATGCTATACCAGCCTGTATATATATATATATATATATATATATATATATATATAGCTTATTAATTAGATGATAGAGCGCTGATAGTTGTGGCCCATGAATGCTATACCAGCCTGTATATACCTAATTAATTAGATGATAGAGAGCTGACAGCTGTGGCCATTCATGATATATCAGCCTGTATATACCTGATTAATTAGATGATAGAGAGCTGACACCTGTGGCCATTCATGCTATACCAGCCTGTATACCTGATTAATTAGATGATAGAGAGCTGACAGCTGTGGCCATTCATGCTATACCAGCCTGTATATACCTGATTAATTAGATGATAGAGAGCTGACAGCTGTGGCCATTCATGCTATACCAGCCTGTATATACCGGATTAATTATTATTATAGAGAGCTGGTAGCTGTGCCCATGTATGCTATACCAGCTTGTATATAAGTGATTGATCAGATGATAAATAACTCACAGTTGTGGCTACTCATGCTCTACCACCCTTAAGTACATGATTAATTAGATGATAGAGAGATGATAGCTGTGTGATATACCAATAAGTATATACCTGATCAAACGAAGCTATTGCTCATCAATAGCAATGCTTGGAATGTATCAACATTATTACGTATGTTACCTATAAGAATACTATATATAAAGTGTCCGACCCAACACTCGTCTCTTCCTTCCTCTATTACATAGCCTAATTTTATATATATATATATATATATATATATATATATATATATATATATATTCGTATTTCCAGTCCTGAGGCAACATTCTTCAATTTTCATATCAGTTAGAATATATTATATAAAAGGGCGCAATCGCTCAGCAAATCGTGCTATATTGTGTAAATATATCACGGAAATAAAGCACCGTTACTGGTCTAATCATTTCATGGTAGGAACTTCCTTACACAAGAGAGTTGTGAAATTGCCAAAGACCACTAGAACAGTGAACAAAAACAAATAGCTAAGGAAAATCTACTTACATTCGCATAATTTGGAAATATTACAAACAAAAAAGCAATAGTCGCTATTGAATTACTATAATTAATAAACATCCAAAAATGAAACCTCAATTTGGAAACCTCGTCTGAAGGTAATTTTGAAATCAGATAATAGTTCTATTCTTAGGATTATCGATTAGACCAACATAGAGCAATACAATCATTTTGAAGAAGAACAATAAATGGACAAATGCACTTGCAGCAAGAGTTCAACCCATGCAAAGGGAAATAAATCAAATAAAAATAATATGCTGACGACAACACATGCCATGCCTTTCTCTGCTGGCTTTGGCCCAAAATTAAAGGGATTTTCATTGCATTATTAGCAGCGATAACGTGCTAAAGGATCCTTCTCTTACCGATTCTTGGACATCCTAAAGACAGATAAGATGAGTTTATGGAATGGAAACAATGTGACAATGTATTGTGTGTTTATAAGAATGGGGTGGAACAGCAATGGTAAAATATCAAAACGATTAAAAATATAATGAATCTATATATCTGGGTTTAAAATAAAAACAATTAAAAGAAACAAATATCACTGGAAAGTCCTGCACCGTATTTTACTAGAGTAGGGTCATTTGAAATAATTTTATGATGGGGAATATTAAAGCTGCATAGTCCAATGAAAGCATCAAATTTTCCAAATCAAGATACGCATCTAGATTTTATCCTAGATATCTAATTTAGATATGAGAGCACTTATTAAACATCTTGCTGCATAGAAAGGCACACTATAGTCAAGTTAATAAAACCTGTTAGCTCTGAAGCCTGTAGTATCAGAATTTTGATAAGCAGGCCAAAATTAAAGCTGCATAGTCCGATGAAATGTCAAATTTTCAAAACCAAACCAATGATCTAGATTTGATTTTACATATCTAACTTAGATACTGATGCACTTATTAAGCATTTGTTTCTGCGTATAAAGCAATACTGAGTCATTTCAACAGAACCTGTTACTGCAGAAGTCTATGGTGTCAGAGTTTTGGCAAGCTTGCCAAAACTAATTTTCCATGTTTGCACTCAAAATATCTCAAAAGTTTACCATTTCAAATAAAAGTAACTTTGAACTAATGTAAAGTAGATACTAGTGATCGATCAGATATATTTATCTCAGAAAAAATACAGAAATTCAAAACAATTGGACTGTGCAACTTTAACTTAGCTTGTCTTTACTTCAAATATGTCAAAGTTAACCATTTATATCCTAAGTTAATTCAAACTGAAGTAAGATTGATGACAACAACCAACCTAATATATTTATCTCTAAAAAAATAATAATAAAAGATTAATAATTCTTTTAAAAAGGGGGCAGAATCTCAAAACGATTGGACCATGCAGCTTTAACCAGTTATTGCACCATATGGATTTTAAAGTCTGGGAAACTATGGAATGAGTGTTGACTGTGGTGTAGCTGAAGTCGACACGCATTGCAAGGGCACAAGGAATTAAAACCCCATATGTGGTATTTAATTTAAATGACTTTCAAATCGTATATTTAATGTGTTATTTTAGCATATAGCCAACAACAGAAACATATAAACAAATAGGTGGGAATAAACAATACACAATCAGACAATATCAAATCAGTTTCATCAAACTGGGAAGGTCATCATGCATTACGTATGCAATGGATAAAGGATGTGTTATCAACATGTAAACAGTTCAATAAGAAGTAGTTTTACTAAATGTCTATATGTGTTCATATCACAATCGCTATGGTGACATTCACTGCAATTCGTCGAGTCCTTCCCGATCTGATCAAAAAATCATATCGGCCTGGTCCAAAGGAGCATCAGAATCAGAGTGGTTTGTATATGTGTGTACCCTTTATTGTAAGTTAATATAGATCCAACTGCTGGCTGTTGGAAAAAATTACTCCTGCCTTGAAAATGTGAACGTCATTTAATGAATGCTCACCTTTCGAAATATATTTGCTTTGAGGTTAAATAAGATCATTTATAACATGATGGTAAGTGTGGCTTGAAGGCGACTGTAAACATTTAAATTATAATTTTAAAGCCGCTAAGTGCTGAATAATTAGACATTCATGTTGAAGTCATGGAAAGTGTTTGAGTGCTTATCAAGTTACGCATATAGGTTCAGAATCATTCAGGTTCACAGATACTTCGGTCATATTCAGCCGGAAGCGCATAGATTACCGGAAGTGTCTGTATTACCGGAAGTGTCTGCATTACTGGAGGTGGCCTGCACAACCAGAAGCGCTCACATTACCGGAAGTGTCTGCATTACTGGAGGTGGCCTGCACAACCAGAAGCGCTCACATTACCGGAAGTGTCTGCATTACCAGAACTGAAAGTGTCTGCATATTCAAGCGTAGCTGTGTGTTTATATTCGTATAATGCATTATACTGTACATATGCATGTAAACTATCCATATATAGGCATATATATAGGAAATCCAGGATTTTCATTTAGTATACATCTTTATTATTTAGAGGTGAAATAACTCATCTTAATCTCCATAGTATTAGGCCTGATTTGTGGTGATGTATACAACTAGTGATTTCCATGACCCAGCAATGAGGTTGCTGCCATTCATTTGTTGTAATATATGTTGGTAACACCTCAGACACACTATGGCTTGCGACTGATTGCTACCACTTCATGACTATTTCAACTTGCAACAAAAGAACCCACAGTCACTGGCGATTTCTGTGTGGCCAAAGCAACCTATCAAAATGGTCCAGGCGACCATTTTGGTCGCAAGGAGGTTTTCAGTGCAGCAGCTGCGTCCTTCTTGCAACCATTTTGGTCGCAAGGAGGTCGGCGACCACTGAGGACAACTTTGTGACCACTTGTGACTCCCTTGTGACCAACCCTTTTTCATGGTCGCAAGCAGTCATAAGCAGTAGTGTGACTGGGGTATTATTTAAAGGGTAAATTGTTACCTTGGGCATCTTGAGTTTTTTTTGCATATTCATGAGTTCTGCACCAGGTAGAAGAGCATCCCAGGTGGCGTGTACCAGAGTGAAATTGGATTTACCATTAACAGAATCCTGACAAAAAAAAGAAGAAGACAAATAATATACATTCTCTTGAGTGTCCCAGGTGGCGTGTACAAATTATATATTAGATTTACCATCAACAGAATCCTGGCAAAATAATATAAATAAATCAAAAGTAATATAAGTCTATTGAATGGCTTGGTAGGCCTATCGTATAGCACGGTGGTATTAGATATACCATCAACAGAATCCTGGCAAAAAAAAATAATAATAAAGAAAACGTAATATACAATCTATTGAATGGACCAGGTGTTGTGTACGATAGTGCCATCAACAGAATCCTGGCAACCAAACAAAAAAAAGTAATGCACAGTCTAATGAATGGCTGAGGCGACGTACGTGTACACGGTTGAAAGTAAATTTACCATCAACAGAATCCTGGCAACAAAAATGAAATAATATATAGTCTCTTGAATGGCTAAGCAGTCTTGGTAACTTGTTTTACTTCTTATGAATATAATTATAACATTCACTGCGCTACTATTAATCGCTGTAAACCTATCATTGACATACACGGTATAAAGATTGTAGCACCATGGATTACAAATTATCCCTGTTGCTTTGAATGATTGCCATTAATCCGATGCTTCTTTACAATCATCGATTAAGCAGAGGTGAATTTCAATTGTGGATGGTGAACAGTGAGACCATCATGGTAAGCACTGCACATTGTGACAGTGCGCAGTGCACATAATGACTGAGGAGCTCACATAATTATCGTAATCATCGAACATTCCGACAGTCGGCAATGCATATTGTGACAGTGAGCAGGTCACGTAATTATGATAATCATTGCAGATTGTGACAGTCGGCAATGTATATGGTGACGGTAAGCAGCTCACATGATTATGGTAATCATTGCAGATTGTGACAGTCGGCAATTGATATTGTGACAGTAAGCAACTCACGTAATTATGATAATCATTGCAGATTGTGACAGTCGGCAATATATATGGTGACAGTAAGCAGCTTATATAATTATGATAATCATTGCACATTGTGACAGTTGGCAATGTGCATTGTGAGATTGAGAATGAGCAGCTTATATAGTTATGGTAATAAATGCGCATTGTGACAGTGGGAAATGAATATTGTGACAGTAAGTAACACTCTTAGCTGATGTAATCAGCGCATATTGTGGCAGTGAATGCACCTAGTGTAACAGTAAGAAAAACACTTTGTGACAGGAAGCAGTGTACACTGTGACAGTTAGAAATGCACAGTGTGACAGTAACCCAGCCAACATGCCCTGGTGGGGCCTACATGGGTTGTCAATGGACGACCTGGGCACAGCTGGGCAGGGCCTCCAGGTGGGCTCTGAAGTGGGCGTGAGATGGGCCACACATGGGCGAGATTCCCAGCTTTAAAAAAAATCATATTTTGTCTAAGATATAGTGAACATATTCAATAACTGAGATAGGCCCACCTGGGCTAGCCCAGGTGGGGGCCCACTTGGAGCCTGTAGCCAAATTTAGCTGGGCCCCAGATGGGCTGCCCATGTGTTGCCCACCAAGGGCCCAGCTGGGAATGCTGGCTGGAAAGCAACTTATATAGGTTAATGGAATTAACACACATTGTAACAGTCAGCAAATAATATTGTGACAGTAAGCAGTTCCTTAGTTATGGTAATCAGGGTACATTGTGGCAGTGAATGCACCTAGTGGGACAGCAGGCAAAGCACTTTGTGGCAGTAATCAGTACATATTGTGACAGTGAGAGATATATATATTGTGACATTGAGCAGCTCATAGAGTTCGGATAATTAGTACAGTGAGCGGTTATGATAATCAGGGCGAGCGGTTATGATAATCAGGGCTTACCTTAAGCAGCCAAATGTTGTGACAGTAAGTAGCCGATACAAGTGATATATATTTACAGGGGTAAAGAGCATTTGTACAGAACATAACTTGATTACTAATACTAGCAGCAGTAGCTCAATCTTATCATGACAGTCACTAGAATGGGTGATCTTACCGACATATCATGGAACTCCAATTCAAGACCCTCCTCCTTCAAGTTCTTCTCATAGCTCTCACGCTTGCTGATTTTGTCTTCGTCTGTGACGTTCTCAAAGACGAGCACATAGTCAATTCGCTTCGAGTCGAATGAATGTTCAAAGAAGAACCTCTCTCGCGCATTGTTCTTGTACATGTTCTGTGTGTGAGTAAATTGCAAACAGTTTAAATGAATATATTATAATTGAAAGAGGATCTTACTTATGCATAAACATGTGAAGAGTTCAGGTATGAAAACCGACAGACATCATTTGGGCTGAAATGAAACCAACACTTCCATGTTTGAGCTGAGGGTGCGATCATTCCGATAGTAAAATCTGTTTGTTTGCAGAAGCTGCCACATTCGTTATATAATCCTCTACTCAATATGAAACTGATAGACTTTAGCTGGAAAGCACAACACTAAATTCCATTTGAAGAAAACAACTAAAATGGATTTGTCGATTTTTGCATCTGAACCCTTCAATGGTGTAATAATCTGAATGAGTGGTGGCCGGAATACTGTCAAATGCTGAGATGTATTTGAAAGCAATGATTGATTGATTGATTGATTGTTTATTTACTAACCCCCCCGCCAGCACAAAATTAAACGTCAGCTATTGGGCATAAATTTCACTGCTGGCATACAAATGTCAAAGCCTACAACTAGTGGCTCCGGTGTGGCCGAATCTGGAACTACACGCAGCATGCAGCAGGGCCTAAACAAGTGTAATATACTAATAGAGTGAACTCAAGAGAGTTGGTGTTCTTGTTTATATTCCCATAATAGATTATAAAGCATATAATTATATGTACAATGTGGCATAACTTGGACTGAGGTAGATATCTTACCGAGCTCACGGGTTTCAAATAGTCTCCTACGTCGACTACCACCTGAGAATGGCTGTCTGAAGAAGAATAAGAAGAAAATTAAACCGACATTTTCAAAACATTGACAATTCGCAGAATTAAATTGGTGCTGATGGGGTTTTTCTGTGACAAAAATATCACCTGCTAACATCATAGGTAAAACTAAATAAACCAATCACTGCAAGGAACATAATCACCAATCGCAACCGACATTTCAATCTTCAAAGGACATAGTTGTACATGTCTGCCTACATAATAGACACGCCGACCACCTACATCACTGTCACGTGACTCATACTTCAGAATTGTGCTGGTTGGCAAAACAGAGCAGGTGAGAGCCATTTTGGATAGAAACCAATACAGCAATATTTCATTTGAATTGATCAATCTTATCATGTTCAAACTGGCAAAACTAGCAAATACATTGAATTTCAACTCATTATGTTCGTGGTTAATGCGAGTGGCTGTCTAAAATGCACTTTTGAAGGTTCCTTAAAGTCATCTACTATAGCCACACTGAGCTGACAAACAAACTCGGAATGCAATATATGAATGACGTCAAAGGTGGGATTCCCTCATCACATATCTTAATACGACTCCCCACATGACCAAATATGGTTCCCCACAAACCAGGGAACAACGGGGGTACCCGTTTAGGTTGCACTTGCACACTAGCCATTGTGGCACTCTCCCTGCACATAGTTACACAAACTGAAAAGGTGTGCTTAGAGAGCATTTGTCGGAGAATAGTTCCAGTCTGAGCGGTTTATACCGGGTCTTTTTTAAATGTCAGTGGAAACTGTACACAAATGTTCATGACTTATGGGAGGCTCTATTAACACTGTGTTTTGGTTTATCACTTTGCGGTTAAAAATCCATGCAACACGTCATTCCCTTGTTAAAGTTGCATGGTCCGATAAAATATTTATTTTTCAAAACCAAAACATGTATCTTAATTTGATTATATATATCCATCTTAGATATTGGTGTATTAAAAAGTGATTTGGGACAGCATATATAGAATAATCAGTGAATTTACTACCTCATCCTACTTTGAGACACCCATCACACAAGGAAGCCATTAATCATTTAGGTCAATCTTGTGGCCTCAGTAGACCCTCATTCCAAGTACCTAGTCAGGTTCGAGGATGTCCAGTAGTAGTATTGCTGGCACCATTGCCTGGGTTGATATAAAGTTGCATGGAATTTTGTATTAAATAATTGTTACAGATCTGAGTAAGAGTGATGTAATAATTATGTATATTATTATCCGGGAACAATACATTTGATAATCATTAGGTCAGCCCACATCACATCACATGCCAAGAAAGAAATGATCCCGCAATTGCACCATCAGTAGAAAAAAAGGTACCCAGGCTATATTTTATTTAGGTCATTCCACATCACGTGGTCATTGCTGGTAATAGCGAGAGGACTTTTAGAAAGCTTGTCAAAAGTATTTTGGGTTCTTTCAGCTCAAATTGCTTCAAAACTAGTCATTTTTCATCAAAATAACTCCGGACTAATGATTACTAGCTCATAACGATCAATTTGATATATTTATCTAACAAATAAGACAAAAATTCAAGTGCCATCGGACCAAGCAACTTTAAATAAACATGGTAGTGAATTTCAATTAGCATCTATATATATATAATATATATATAATATAAGCTAATTTGACTAATATGTAAAGAGCTGATAAACAACACCTAATAAAAAAAGTATCGAATGGCATAGCCACAATTGTTTATATATTACGGATTTAGCTTCTCAAAACATCTAAGGTAATACCATGACGGGTGCCGACTTGTGACAGTGCGCACTCTTGGTGCCTTTATAGTGCTGCCTCATTGGGAAACCGAGCCGCCAGCACCATGAGTCGATATCCTACTCGGTCACATTATCTTGATACTGAGCAAACCAATCGTTGCCTCATTCTACGTACACCAAGCACCAGGCTAGATAGCAACAAATATCAATTTTGTAACTCATGGATTTCCAATACACGACCTTCCGCACTGGAAGCCTGCCAGTATTCTTACCGATTTGGGCATCCCATCCTGTCAATTACCCACATGGATTCCCAATCTAATATGTTGGTTAATACTTATCTATCATAGCCCAGTAGCTTTGAAGTGCAAACTTGATTAAATCAAGTAGATTAACAGACATTAAAACTGGAATGGGAAGAATCCAGTGGCCGCTGCCTTGGTATGATGGCAATCTCTCCCTGTTCATCAACAGTGTACAAATATAGATAAACACTGCTCGCTGGAACCAGTAATTTCACATTCTATTTTGCTGTTCACTGTTCAACTATATTCTGGTGGCTTCATATGGTACTAATGTTATTTGGTCAAGTAGAACGTAAGCATATTCAGCGCAGAAAGGAGCGGGACAACCAGCCACGTTTGAACTTATCTGAGCATGTTTGAACTTGCCGGAAATGGATTTTCCTCTTCTCGTTTTCGCGAGAACTCTGTGTCAGCCAATTAGAGCTGTTCTTTTTTTTATTGCAATGGCCGCCTCCATGGGGGCCGCCATTTGCAATCGAAAAGAACAGCTCTGATTGGCTGAGAACAGCTCTTAGTGAGAGCCAATCAGAGCTGTGCTTTCTTATTGCAAATGGCAGCCACCATAAGGGGCAGCCATTTGCAATCGAAAAGAACAGATCTGATTGGCTCAAATTATGGAAAGGTCCCATCCAATACGTCCATTATTTTTTTAGTAGTTTCTTGTTCAGACATAGTTACACATATATGTATCTTTTGCACATATTAAAGTGCTTGAAGTATATTTTAAATTTAACTACATCGACTTCTGTTTAAATCACACCATATCAGGACTTAAAGAATGGGAAACTATTCCTGCAAGGGTATGCTCAATATGGGACAGTGGTCACCCGTTTTTCCTCCTTTCCTCGCTGTGGACCATTCTCAAGTAGAAAGCACCATTGCATCAGAGCAAAACATGTGGGAATAACTACAGTGTTGCAACATAGTGGTTCTGAGAATCCTTGAGGTTGTGGAATCCGAGTGGTGGCAGCCACGAGCTTGCTAAGGGTGTCTAGGTGCATGCCCTTACACAACATTGTTTTTAAAATGGTGCTATTTGAGGGCATTTCCAATGGGTTATAGGCTGATATTTTAGCATAGGTATAATATCATATTTACTTGTATTTAATCAAAAGTACAGAAATTTATTTCACTGTCATTTTTCTCCAAATGCATAGGTTAGTAATAGGTGAGTAATGAAAACTATGCTAAGGAGGCACGGTCCATAAATGGCAATTTGTTGTGCAAGCCCAACAATGTTAGGATTAGTTTTGATACCGTTTCCAAATCCTAACAAAAACATTACGAAAATGTGGCACAAGTTATAGCCTCAAAAGCAAAATCAAACATGGCTTTTAGTTGTCTCCGATAACCTGCTGCCCCTTTAGAACATTGTTTGGATTGTGAAGAACATCACATTTTATGGACCGTCCCTTATTTTTAACAATGCTTAATTACAACTAGACGCCTGCAGTCCAATCTATGTATAAAGCCTCGTTTTGGAGAAATACCTTCTCAAACCACTATTCTACTACAGGGATGATATCAATCATTTAAGCTGCATAGTCCGATTGAAAGCATCAAATTTTCAAAAACCAAAACACTTACCTAGATTTGATCTCCATATATCTAACTTACATACATATGGCTGCACTTGTTAAGCATGCATTCGTTGCTGTATAGAAGGGGAATACTAAGCCAATTTAATAGAACCTCTTACTGCTGAAATCTATGGTGTCCGAATTTTGACTTGTACACAAAAATTAATTTGGCATGTTTCGATTTAAAATATCTTCAAATGTAACCATTTGAAATATGTTTTTTTTCAAAATGAAGTAAAGTAGATTATAATGATCAATCTAATATATTTATCTCAGAAAATGGCAGACAACTCAAAACCATCGGACTAGGCAACTTTAATGCTGCCCTAATCAGTGTGGTAGGAGGTCAAACACTGCTTGGTGCTTGACCAGCCAACACTCGATGGATCCTCATGAGTTGATTGCAACACGTGTTACTGTATTTCCTTGATTAATAGCCAGGGTGTTTATCGAATTGGCTTAGTCCTTCATTTTAGGGTGTTACTATTCAATGAATGAGTTTTTTTAATATATGAGTGAGACACATTGTTTCGTTCTTATTGAGTCAGTCGAGTATCCATTAAATCTATACATTATTAAGCATATAATGGGTGGGTAGACGAGGCATGATCTCTGAAGTTAATCGGATTTGTATGGAGTGTGATTTTTATGTAGGTTTTGCATGGATTTACTAGTATTTGATCATACCTATCTGAGGTATCCCATAATTTGGGTGAAGGTGGTAGTGTGCGAAGAAGAGGGAGGGGGATTTGTATCGATCTCACTGTGATGGTAGATCTTTTCTTAGTGTGTGGCGACTACCTAATTGTGGAGACTCCCCAATAGCAGGGAAGCTACTGCTCAATATAATATAGCATGCTGGTGGATTTATAGGCGAAAGAACTAGGAAACCACTATTTACAGCTGTGTATCTATGGATGGCGTCAACAGATGACTTCCATTGTTCATCTTAGCATAACATGGGTGATTTGCCACTGGGTGGAAGTGGTAGCGCCTTCAGCCAACTCAGACGACACGCCACCTATCGAGTTCTAACTAAATGACATTACTATGCTGTGACCTAATGTCAAATATGGACACCAGCAGGCCTTATGCCCATACAATACCACCACCCATTGGCTACTTTAACACTAAATTATTCCACCACTGCTGCTGCCACCTAGCAGTTCGTTCCTCTGGGCGCTGACGTCACAGCAAGCACCACATTCGCTCACTCGCCGCCTGGACACGAACCTGTGAAGACCAGCCTGATCACTAATTTTGCCCCCCCCCCCCTCCCCTCAACTAACAAACAAGCTACACAAGCAGTAGGAACTAATTGTATATATATCATGGTCCGCAGAAAAAGGTCTTATAGAGGATTTCCACCACCAACCTGCCCTCCGATGGTAGTGGTAAGCACTCCAGTTGTGGGTAGCAGCTCACTGAGGATGCTCAACGGAAAAAGGTTTATTGTGTGTCTTAACTATCAAAATTAGCTACAGTAAAATATATCTTTCTCTAAGCCACGATTAATGTCTTTTAAAAGTGCCAGATTCAAAAAGAGCTTAAACTTGATTTTTTTCTATTATTGCATTTCCTTTCTTTCTAACCTGTCATTATTGTATTGCTGCTTGAATAAATTTGTAAATGCTCACCGGTTTTAACAAATCAAATGAAATAAATAAATAAACTTAAATATTAAAAGAATATTTAAGAGGACACAGCTTCATTCTGATTCCGTTCTCTTGTTGTTCCTTGTATTATGTTTTAGTTGTTACATTAAATAGAAATAATATTATTCCTAGAGTTATTGTCAGAAGCATGCACATGCGTAGATCATGCTGTTTGTAGAAATAGAGCGAGACGGGGAAGGACAAGAACATCCAACTACCGAAAACAAAGCTGCATACCTTCCACTGGAATTTTCAACGAGTATCTTTTTTCACCTAGCAGAAACACCAAGTGTTAGGTCAGTTATTTAGCACATACAATATTGGATATTCACTTATCGCCCGATATTAACTTAACGTCCAAGTTTACTTTGGGTGGAACCATAGTCGGAGTCGGTACACATCACAGAGTCGCTTACTGGGTGGTGTCGGGTGGCAGTCTTAATTATAAATCTAAGAATATTTGGATTATAATTTGATTAGTCACTTGTTTGTGTGGACAAAATGAGTTGTTCATATATTATTTCTCCATTAGAGTTAACTGGTGGGAAGTAACCTCTATATTTAATTTATTTAAATTAATTCAACATAATTGATTTTAGCTTTATTTAAATTAAATGTATTTAAATTAATTAAATTAAATTAATTATACTTTAATTTGTCCAATTATTTTCAAAGGAGAAATAATATGTGTAAGGCTCATTTTACCAACTTGTATACTAATGTAGTTATTAATCAGTGGATCGTGAAAATTAAACCAAATTTGCTTTAAGACATCTTTTGGGTTGTATTTTCAACAACAAATTTATTAATTAAATAATTAAGTCAGGAACTAGTGAAGCTTATTTTGCAATAATTTGAAAATCGACTGAAAGCTAATTAAATTTGTATTGCTACTGATTTTTCACTCTCTTGCAACTTAACACTCGATATGTGAAGGGCCAGGTGTACTATGGTTATTATTTAATATCATGTAGTCTTCAAATCGGAATAAATCTGTATTGAGTATTGAATGTCTAAATAGTGTGTAGAGGCCTATATTTCCAATAGTGATGTGCTTAGCAATGTATGATAACATGTCAATATAAAGCTGATATGCATATACATATATGTATATATATATGTATATATACATATATGTATCTATATATGCATATATATATATGAATGAACAACTCTTTTCGATAACGTGATAAGCCGCATTAAACGCCGATAAAAAAAAGAGCTTGCAATGCCAAGCTCGTAGATCATACTCTGGAAAAGAGCTGTTCATATATATATATATATATATATATATATATATATATATATATATAGGTATATATATATATATCTATACATATATATACATGTATATATATATCCAAAACACTATCCATGAACCCAGCACTGGCATTTCAAACTCTTTTTTACTTACCGGCTTTTAGCGCATTTTGGAAAAGAGCTCTTCATATATACATATATACAAAATAATAATTTAAAGATACCCTTCTTATTTTGTTAATAATATGCAGACAACCGCTGACTGACATGCTGAACCAATTAAGTGAAATAGACATGGAAGATGATTAATTGATTACTGAATCAAAGGAGGAAGACAACATGGAGCCGACTACCTACCCGTCTCTGCATTGCCACCGCGCTGAAACCGGCCGTTGGTGGCAGCACCGTTAACTTCCGGTTTGTCGTCGTCGTCGAAGTCGCTGGCCGCATGGACGTCTTCATTGTCGTTGTCGGACGAGGCTGTTGGTTATTAAGGGGGACCGGTGTGATGTGTGGTGTGGGGGGGGGGGGGGGTAGCGTGTGACTTACCCCGGTGCAATAGTGGCCGGCTGCACCGTTAAGGTTTAGTTTAAAGGTGCATAGTCCGATGAAATATCAAATTTTCAAAACCAAACCAATTATCTAGATTTGACTTGACATATCTACCTTAGATACTGATGCAGTTATTAAGCATTTGTTTCTGCGTAGAAGGCAATACTGAGTCAATTTAACAGAACCTGTTACTGCAGAAGTCTCTGGAGTCAGAGTTTTTCCATTTTTGCACTCAAAATATCTCAAAAGTTTACCATTTAAAATAAAAGTAGCTAATGTAAAGTAGATACTAGTGATCGATCTAATATATTTATCTCAGAAAAAATACAGAAATTCAAAACCATCGGACTGTGCAACTTTAAATAAAGCTGCACAGTCTGATGAAGCATCAACATTTCAAAACCAAAACAATTATTTAGAATTGATTCTGCATATCTAACTTAGGTATTGATGCCCTTATTAACCATTTGTTGCCACATAAAAGGGAATACTGAGGCAATGTAATAGAACCTGTTACTGCTAGTTCTAGTTACTATGGTGTCAGCATTTTGGCATGCTTGCCAAAACTAATTTTATATGTTTTTACTTCAAATATCTCAAAACTTAACCATTTAACATTTTAAAAATTACCTCAAACTAAAGTAAGGTAGATTATAAAATCGATTTAATATATTTATTTCAGAAAAATCACAAAAACTCAAACAATCGGACTATGTAACTTTAGGTGACCGCGTGTGTGTATGGATAAACATATATATGTATACATATTATAAATAATATATATATATATCTAAATTTGAAAGTGAGACACGAGTGATTGTTGGAGTCATGGGTCGGAGTCAGCAGGATGTATAGAATGATCGACTATTACTATTAGGATATCGAGTTAGTTTGGTATGTGAGGATCGGTGTCAGAGGAACACAGACCAGAAGAAACATTAGGAGGCGTTCTTAATTTGCATACATATAATAACTTATATAGTATATATATGTCAGGGTAGAGACTGCGATCTGGTAGTTCTCTGTGGTGGAGTGGTTAGAGTGTCTGACATTTTTCTAGGTCGGACTCCTAATCTGAAGGTCAGTGGTTCGATTCCCCATGCCCCCACCTCTGCCAATTTGGAATTCCACCGCTGTGTATAACTTACAGCGTCATCAAAGGCCGGTTGCTCTCATACCATGTCTATGTGGTGTGGGAGGTTAAAAATCCCTTGGGTCAGTAAAAGTGTAGGCTCGGGCTTTCTCTCGACAAACTGTCTAATGGTGAAAACAAGTCTATTCAGGCTTATCCACGATAGGCAGTATAAATCTTCAAGACAAGACAGATTCTACCCGTAGAAACCCCGATCAGAGACGCTACTGGTACAGTGGTAGATTCCCCAATCGGAGTCTCTACTGGTAGAGTCAGAGATTCTTCCAGTAGAGTCTCTGATCCGATCACCCATTCTTAGTTAATGATATGTTCAGAACCAAACTTTAATCTTCCAAATTAGCAAAGACATGAACACACTGGGTGTGAAAGTCAGTGATGCATCACAGGTGGAGTCACCGCTTATACCATCCTATCTCATGATCTAGGCCTAGCCGAACATGGATTTTGAAGAAAGAAAATAACACAAGGACTTATTATAATCCACGACCAAACATTAATCTTCAAAAACGTCACAAAATGTGTACATACAATTTACATTATGAACTATATTTTCAACGAAACCCAACTATAATATCTTTCATTATTGACCTTTATTAAAATTGGCATAGTCCTTACATTATCAAAGAAGTGAATTTGGCTGTCTTCATACGCTTTGGTGTAGCACTAGAGTGCGTTAATTTCTCACAAGATGTTAACCATCCCCGTTTCAATGAAGAGGTGAAAGCAATTGATTTTAGCATCTCGGGTATATCACCAGTGAATATGATGTTGACACGTTTTATTATCAAAAAGCTAGATTCAGTTTTTATCCTTTTTATGTACACCCATTTATTTTCACACATAGTGACTCAGAGATTCTACCTGTAAATATATATATATATATATATATATATCATTCATTATATAATTTAGCTGACAACTTTGAAGTTTGGTCTAGACATATAGATCATTAACTAAGAATGGTTATTTGGATCGGAGACTCTACTGGTGGAGTCTCTAATTGGAGTCTCTACTGATCGGGGTTTCTACTGGTAGAATCAGCGATTTTTCCATATCGCAGTCTACCCTGACATATAATTCAGGACACGAGATGGAGCTATTGTATGGGATTTTATTAGGTCAATGAATGAGTGAGGATGAGGTCAATAAGTAATGAATCAGGTCAAGGGGGGACAACAGGCAGGTCGTACAATAGGGGAATCATGACAACAATAATGTATACAGGCAGAACAATAAGAGAGATAGGCCCTTGAAGTAGGTGGGTCATACAATAGGGGAAGTAGGTCAAGAATAAGGTCAACAGGAAGGGATAGTACAAGTAGGTCGCTCAAGTCAAGAAGGCCAATAGGAGGCATGAATAGGACAAATAGGCCCTCTTAGTCAGGTTAGGTCAATAGGAGCGAATCAATAGGGCAATTAGGTCGTAAGTCTCTGCATGAGCCGGGCCTCAACCCTCATTGTTAGAAGTCTTAAGTAGGGTCGGGTGGGGCGGTGAGAAAAGAGGGGAGGTCATGATGGTCCGGCGTCTGGAGGAGAAGTGCTGGTGGGGCGGTGGGGGCGACGGAAGTGACATCAGAGTGGGGTCTCTGGGTACAAGTGGCGGCTCCGGCACGCGCACCGGTACTGCCACCTGGAGTTAAGGGTGCCTATGAATAAAAGGGCGAAGGGGGGGAGGTATAGGGGGAATGGGAGGGATATGTTTATATTAATAGTAAACTGTATATATATAATTATATATATATATATAGCTATATAGATATATACACACACTTGTGCTATCTGGACCCATACCGAAGCAGTGTGAAAGCAGCCCCTCCAATCTGGAGGGGCATCAGTGCCACGATTGTGGCTGCAAGGCAAATGAATATTTCTTTAAAGTGGACACAAACAAAAAGAACTGTGACATTCACTACAAATAGTATTGCTTCAAAATTTAGTTTCACACAGAAAAGCCGCATCTACTGGCTATAACATATTTTTACAAGTGTGCATTGATTTTAATTAGGCGTCGTTCAGATTTGCCGCACATTTTGGGCAGTGTCTACATCATAAATGCAGACTATGCAGTCCATGTTTAAGGTGAAGGTCACAGTTGAGAGTTGAGTTGTCCTGCTGTATACACCACCAGGTGGCGCCAGGTGGCGCCAGGTGGCGCCAGGTGGCCAGTGCGTCACCTCCACTGGTTACCTTGAAACCGAATATGGTTGTCATACGGATCCCGAGCCGGGCGCGGTGGTGGGGAGTCACGCGGGGAGGCTAGTATAGAATTAAGTAGAAAAAGTGGAAAACTCTTCCCAAGAAAACCCCAAAGCACTAACATAGAACCATAAGAAAACAACTGACATAGTAATAAGAATAGAACAAAAATACAATGCCAAGAGGGCCAAAAAAACAAACTAACATAGGCTACTAAGCATACCAACAAACTATCTATCTCCTACTGAAATGCAGGCAATCAAATAACTTATCAGCATCTACTGTTTGGTAAGACAACACCAACACTACAGCTGGCCAGCATTGAAAACAAGCCTGGGTACCCGGGCTTACATGCTATGGACAGTATAAACACAGCCTCAATACAAAATGTTTAAAAGAAGAAAATAAAGGAAGCCTTGAATCAAGTTTTAATGTTGCATAGTATCATAGTTTTGAGTTTCTACCATTTTTTTAAAGATAAATAGATTAGATTGAGTAGTATAACCTACTTACGTTAGTTTGACTAAAAACCTGTATTATAAATAGCTAACTTTGAAGAATTTGAAGTGAAAACATGCCCAGTTAATATTGGCATGCACACCAAAACTCTGACATCCTAGGCTTCAGCAGTAACAGGTTGTATTACATTGACTTGCATCCCTATTCTACGTAGCAACAAATGCTAAATAAAGGCACAAGCTAAGTTTGATATGCAGGATGAAATCTAGACGAGTGCTTTGGTTTTGACATTTTGATATTTCATCCGACTACAACTTTCAGAGCGTAGAAAAAGACGTGTTCAGTCATAAATACAACAAGGAAGAGTGAACTCTCTTGCAAGATTTCAAATTTGTAAAGAGCTTAATAACGGTACATCGGTATCCTATCAATGGGTAATTCAAGAGAGTGCCTTGCATTGTGCAGTGACACTGCTGGAAAAACTGTGCAAAACGTTAGCTGTGAATTGCATTTTAGGGATTGGATAGTAACTTGTTAATTCAGGTGAAACAAATAAAACGGTGAGTAGTTTTGTGAGAGCTAAGCTGAGATTCCATTAACATGCATGGTGGCACCAGTTCCTGTTAGTGAGGACTCTCGGAACTAACCAGGTAGCACCAGTCCAATTGTAATAATATTGGCATATTAAAATATACAACACAATGCATACAAAAAACCCGGTTTGAAACCATTATGGGTGCTGGGGGGGGGGATCTATGAGGATCATTCCATCAGTTGATAATCATGTATGTTGTCACAGGGATCTGTCTGTATGCAAAATCAAATTGGGGTATGCAGTGATTGAAACGTTTCCATGAATTAGAATGGGGGTGGGGTGGCGATATCCCGTCACATGACGTCAGAGAAGTTTGGTTGGGTGTTTTCTTCTCAAAACAGAATATCCTAAATTAAACTGTGCCACACCAAGGGTAAGTTAGTGAGGTTTTGCATCCGAGCAACATATGAGGTCATATGAAGATGGATACTAATTTATTAAATGTGTTTTTATCACTTCTACAGCAATATTTAAACAAATCTATCACACTGGCAAGTGTGTATATGGAATTGTAATCGCTAACACATGTGCTATATCGCATATCGCGTGGTGTACATTGCATGTTGAATTGTGTGTTAATGGAATCTCAGCTTTACAGGTTACCGATTCGGGCACCCCTCCCGGTATATTAACTGCATATATATAGTAAACTGTATATATATAATTATATATATATATAGCTATATAGATATATACACACACCTGTGCTATCTGGACCCATACCGAAGCCGTGTGAAAGCAGCCCCTCCAATCTGGAGGGGCATCAGTGCCACGATTGTGGCTGCAAGGCAAATGAATATTTCTTTAAAGTGGACACAAACAAAAAGAACTGTGACATTCACTACAAATAGTATTGCTTCAAAATTTTGTTTAACACAGAAAAGCCGCATCTACCGGCTATAACATATTTTTACAAGTGTGCTGATTTTAATTAGGCGTCATTCAGATTTTCCACACATTTTGGGCAGTGTCTACATCATAAATGCAGACTATGCAGTGCATGTTTAAGGTGAAGGTCACAGTTGAGAGTTGAGTTGTCCTGCTGTATACACCACCAGGTGGCGCCAGGTGGCCAGTGCGTCGCCTCCACTGGTTACCTTGAAACAGAATATGGTTGTCATACGGATCCCGAGCTGGGCGCGGTGGTGGGGAGTCACGTGGGGAGTCACGTGAGGAGGGGGTGTCACCACGCTCGCCATCCTCGCTCCCCTCATCAGCATCATTCCTCTCCTCCACGGTCGGACCGCTAGAGGGCGTCAGGGAGGAGGAACGCTGGCTTGTGTGCGAGGCAACGGACACCTTTTTTTTGTTACAGCGTTCGGGGATTGGAGGGGGAGGAGGAGAAGGGGGCGGATTTTGGGAAGTACCTGGAAGTGTAAGGTGGAATCAGGATTAATGTGAGCGAGGCTAATGAGTGAGAGCAATCAGTTTACAATGTATACGATGAGCAACGAGAACAACCGCTTGTAATGAATGAGATTGATGAATAAGAGCGTCAGTTTATAATGAATGCGATTTAAAGAAAAGAGTAACAAGTAATCATGAGTAAGCTTGAACCAAATGAGCAACAGGTTATGAAGAATGCGAATAAACAATGAAAGCAACAGTTTATTATTTTTAATATCAGCGAATAAGAGCACGGGTTTATAATCAATAAGAACAATTAATAACAGCAAAAGTTGATATGAGGAATGAAAGTAAATGTTTATAATGAATAGGAATTAATAATAAGAGTAACAGTTTATAAGTAACAAGATTAAAGAATAAGAGTAAAGGTGTATAAGGAATAAGATTATAGAATAAGAGCAACAGTTTATATTGAATAAGATTAGAGAATAAGAGAATAAGATTAGAGATTCATAGCTTGAGTCTGTACTCAATAAGATTAGAGAATAAGAAGAACAGCAGTTTATCATGAATAAAATTAGACAATAAGAGAAACATTATAACGAATGAGAATAAAGAGGAAAGCCAGTTTCTAATAAAAACACGATTAGCGAATAAAAGCAACAATTTATAATCAAATAATATTTGCAATTAAAAAAACAACTAACAACATATTAAATTGAAACCATTTAAGGATATCGCTAAATGCCCAGATGTCCCTTCATCAGAGATCATTTTTGTTGTCATTTGACACAGAGCTGACCCGTTCAGATTTTCATGCAAATTTCAGTGTAGGCATGTGAATGTGATCACTTAGAATGACAATATAAATTATATAATAATATTATATATATATCACTAGTTTTTTGTTATGAATATGGCCCTTGCTGCCAACACAGCATTAAACCACAAATGAAACCTTCATGGTGGTACTACCATGTCTGACACGCGCATACCTTGCCTCTGCATTACAAATAGTATACCTACAATTTCCAGGACGCAAAACCCCAACAAAGTAAGTCAACCAAATCTAGAATTATCTTTAAGCCCCATTATTTTGGTGTTTTATCTCAACTAAATTATAACTGTTTAGCCCTCCATTCCAATGTATTCATTTATTGTATTTGTGAATCTCATTTAAAAAAGTTAAAAGTAGAATAATCACATTGCATGGCCATATTTACATTGGAAGCAACAGTCCTCGCCTGATGACCAAAGTTACACAAAGTTTAACCTCATCTGTACATGGATTCATGAGTGGCCACTTGGGAATGCAAGGTGCATTAGGCATTATGGTACAGCCTACTACCAGTAGTGAATTAGCTACCACCCAGAACCCAGGCTGAATGAGTTTGTGGGATTCGAAGCCCTCGGTTCAAACCCTGGTCAATGCTTAGCATGTAAGCACTGCACGTTGTAATATGTATGTTCTGTAGTGTATGCTTAGCATTTAAGCACTACACATTGTAATATGTATGTTCTCTAGTGTATGCTTAGCATGTAAGCACTACACTATGCAGTATGTCTGTTCTGTAATGTATGCTTAGCATGTAAGCACTATGCGTAGTAATATGTATGTTATGTAGTGCATGCTTAGCATGTAAGCACTACACTGTGCATTATGTCTGTTCTGTACTGTATGCTTCGCATGTAAGCACTACACATTATAATATGTATGTTCTGCAGTGTATGCTTAGCATGCAAGCATTACCCTGTGCAGTATGTCTGTTATGTAGTGTATGCTTAGCATGTAAGCACTGCACTGTGCAGTATGTGTGTTCTGTACTGTATGATTAGCATATAAGCGCTGCACTGTGCAGTATGTCTGTTATGTAGTGTATGCTTAGCATGTAAGCGCTGCACTGTGCAGTATGTGTGTTCTGTACTGTATGATTAGCATATAAGCGCTGCACTGTACAGTATGCCTGTTATGTAATGTAAGCTTAGCATGTAAGAACTACACTTTGTAGTATGTCTGTTATGTAGTGTATGGTTAGCATGTAAGAACTACACTTTATAATAGTGATGTTCTATAGTGTATGCTTAGCATGTGAGCACTACACTGTGCAGTATGTCTGTTCTGTAATGTATGCTTAGCATATTAGCATTACACTGTGCAGTATGTCTGTTCTGTACTTTATGCTTAGACAGTAAGCACTACATATTGTACTATGTATGTTCTGCAGTGTATGCTTAGCATGTAAGCACTACATTGTGCAGTATGTCTGTTCGGGACTGTTTCTTAGCAGGTAAGCACTATACATTGTAATATGTATGTTATGTAGTGTATGCTTAGCATGTAATCACTACACTGTGCATTATCTCTGTTCTGTAGTGTATGCTTAGCATGTCAGTGCTGGACTGTGTGGTATATATGTTCTGTAGTGTATGCTTAGCATGTAAGCACTACACTGCGCAGTATGTCTGTTCTGTACTGTATGCTTAGTATGTAAAAACTACTCTTTGTAATATGTATGTTCTGTAATGTATGCTTAGCAGGTAAGCACTACGCATTGTAAGATGTATGTTATGTAGTGTATGCTTAGCATGTAAGCACTACACTGTGCAGTATGTCTATTATGTACTCTATGCTTAACATCTAAGCACTACACATTGTAATATGTATGTTCTGTAGTGTATGCTTAGCATATAAGTACAACACTGTGCAGTATGTCTGTTTTGTACTGTATGCTTAGCATGTAAGCACTACACATTCTAATATGTATGGTATGTAGTGTATGCTTAGCATGTAAGCACTAAACTGTGCAGTATGTCTGTTAAGTACTGTATGCTTAGCATGTAAGCACTGCACTGTGCACTATGTCTGTTATGTAGTGTATGCTTAGCATATAAGCACTACACTGTGCAGTATTTCTGTTCTGTAGTGTATGCTTAGCATGTAAGGACTACACTTGTTAGTATGTCTGTTCTGTAGTGTATGCTTAGCATGTAAGCACTACACTTTGTAATATGTATGTTCTGTAGTGTGTGCCTAGTATGTAAGCACTACACTGTCTAGTCTGTCTGTTCTGTAGTGTGTGCTTAGCATGTAAGCACTACACTTTGTAGTATGTCTGTGCTGTAGTGTAAGCTTAGTATATAAGCACTACACTTTGTAGTATGTATGTTATGTAGTGTATACTTAGTATGTAAGTACTACACTTTGTAGTATGTCTGTCCTGTAGTGCATGCTTTGTTCATAAGCACTACACTTTGTAGTATGTCTGTCCCGTAGTGTACGGTTAGTATATAAGCACTACACATTGTAATCTGTCTGTTCTGTAGTGTATGCTTAGTATGTAAGCACTATGCTTTGTAGTATGTGTGTTCTGTAGTGTACACTTAGTATATAAGTACTACACTATATAGTCTGTTGGGCTGTATTGCATGTTTAGTAGGTAAGCACTATGCTTTGTAGTATGTATGTTCTGTAGTGTATGCTTAGCATTTAAGCACTAAGCTTTGTAGTCTCTCTGCTATGCAGTGTATGCTTAGCATGTGAACACTAAGCTTTTAGTCCGTCTGTTTTGTAGTGCATGTTTAGCATGTGAAGACTAAGCGTTGTAGTCTGTCTGCTCTATAGTGTATGTTGGACACATATTTACTAAACTATGTGGTAAGTTTACCCTATATTTATAACAGTGTACCTCAAGCATTACAATATTTTTATTTATTTTTTGGTCCATTAGTTGTTTAAGCAGGGGAAATTTCAGTCATAGACAACTGGTCTTCCTCATTCCACTGCTGGTTGATAGAAAGCCTGAGCCTACACTTTTACCCACACCACATAGACATGGTATGAGAGCAACCGGCCTTTGATGACGCTGTAAGTTATACACAGCGGTGGAAATCCAAATTGGCAGAGTTGGGGGCATGGGGAATTGAACCGCCGACCCTCAGATTAGGAGTCTGACCTAGAAAAAAGTCAGACACTCTAACCACGCCGCCACAGAGAACACCACCAATCACTTCCTTTAGTTCTTATTACAGAAGTGTAAATACAATTTGATAGTCGTTAAGGAACTATATATACTTTGTATTGCATTAGTGTCTTTAGGGCGAGCAGAAATTATAACTGTATCAAAGTAACACACGGGGACTAACAGTGACACGAGTGTTGGCTTGCAGAGTCGCGAACCAAAGTGCTAGTCAGACAAAGAGTACCAGGTATCGGACTATCAGGTTAATGTCATCAGTTCCTTAGCCTCGCTGTGAAACACCCGACAATCATAGCGACAGGGGAAAACCAACAATCTGAATATGGTTCTCGAATTGTTTATCATACGCTTAAGATAGATATATATGTATGAAATATAATATGGGTAGACAACCTTACAGTACAGTTTTAATGTATTCGCTATTGCTTCTTGACATTATTTCATTATATCCTTTGTTATTTCCACGAAGAGTAGGAAATAAGTAATTAGTAAATGGGTAAGATGTGAGACTAGACGAACTGCAAAATAATGCTCATATGTAGGCTAGTGGGTCACAGTCTATATATATATAATATGTATATAATATATATTATATATATATATATATAATTTTTATATATTTATATATATTTTGATATATTAATATGTATTTATATATTTAATTGTATATATATATATATATATATATATATAATTACACCGTGACTTATATCGCTGAGCAAATAACTTATTCTTAAATACTTAACGTGTTTAATACATGTATTACATATCTTTGGAGTAGCCACATCAAACTAATCCAATTCCCTTCCAAAGAAACGCCGTCAAAGCAATTCAACCCAAGCAGAGATTTAATTAATTAAATTTGAAAAGCTTTAAAAAGCACTTACGAATACGCAGGTTGCAGCATAAGCGTGGTTGCACTCACTCCAATGGGGGTGGGTATTAAGGTAACTCTTTGTCTAGCCACTCAACAAGGAAAGAACAACATATTGGACAGTGTAGTATTACAGTGTCACAATATTAATATTAATTTCGGGTGTTACTTCAGCAACTGCTGCCAATATTAGGCTTAAGCTAAGATTCCTTCCACCCGGTATGCGTCAATGGGCTACATCCCTTACATGCGGTATGCGAATGCGAATGCGAATGCGAATGCGGCAACTCGATTGGTCCCTGTAGCGATCGGTGTGGCATGCGGCATGCCGTATGTGAATAGAAATCTCAGTCGCATGTGTCCATTAGTTTTAGACGAGGAGAAGGGACTGAGCATTACAGAACGGTCACACACAAGGGTGCAGAGGGGAAACATATGGTAGTGGTGGTGGGGGGGTTACGGGTTGGTAAAAATGCTACCATAGCCACAGAAATATGAATACTTATCTATAATTTGGTAATTATAAAGATAGGAACCCCCATGTGACGTACCAAGAGGTACATAGATATAAATGCCATATTAGGTCATATACAGTGCAGTATGGAGTATACTTGTTTATTTTTATTTTTTAAATATAGCCAGTCGTGTGCCGCATGCCGCATACCGCATAGAAGGAATCCTCCCATTCGCATACCGCATACCGCATGCCGCATACCGCATACCGCGTAGAAGGAATCTTAGCTTTAGGCTAGGTTTATGGTGGCAGTATGGCATTTGCCGAAGGTACCCCTTAATGGGACACTCATAGAAAGGAGTTAGGTGTAGGGTAGGATGAACGCCTCCCTAACAGCAACCATACAACATGGTTACTCCGGCAGAGATCAAACAAAACTATTCCTCTTCTGCAATAGTGCCCGGAATCTCCTTAGACAAATCTCTCCTATCTGAGTTTTGCTTTGGTAGTGTCCAACATGTAAAATGCCAAAAACCACACCGTTTATATATATCTACCTACATAGGAGGTCAGTCATATCATGACAGTAGGATCGATTAGGCGCGTCCAGATAAGCATTCTGATTGGTCGAGCCTGACTAGGGTATACCACAGAGGTGGTAAAACTTAGGCTCCTTTAATAGCAAAGAGTGTGATGCATAAAGCAAGAAATGTGACACTGCTCAAGTTATTCAAGTAGCATGTGAGTAACACTAACAGAAGCCAGTCTTACGTCAATGGATTATACGCCCTATGCGTGCATGTGCATATATATGTGTAGGTGTACTTATAAGCCAGCCCCATGTTGCTTGCTCTGATTGAACCAAGATGCAAACAGTCCCAGTTAAAGGTAAGCAATACCACTATAGCATCGGCATTGTAGAAAACAGTTTAATGTAAAAGATACTGTGACATTTTCTAATAGATATAGTCATGAATAAAGGTGCTCTCATGTATATGGATTCACTGTACTCCGATAAACGCTCTCCAGTATCGTGTGTATAGCCAGCATCATTCAGGTGGCACTAAGTAAATTCGAAATATAGAGTACCAGGTATATTCAGGTCAGTAGACTAGGCCTACTGAATTTGACGTGTGTGTTTATTTTCCCCGACATGTGTCATATATGATTTGTGTTTGAATTCAATGCTAACGGTGATACAGATGCAGTTGTTAACATTTCTAAGCACAATTCATAGAGGACACCACAACGAAGTTTCAATTAAAGCATACTAAAAGCAAAAGCAAATCTGTTTGGAAATATATTTGCATTGCAGGAATTGCAAATGACTATCACACTCACAACACAAGTTTGGAGCAGAGATAGTTAAATACCAAAAAATAAATTAAATCTGCTGGGAAGTATTTATCTAAGGGAGAAATGGGGAGATGCAGACTGATGGCACTGGATGGAGAAGTTGGAAACAGAAAGGTGCCTGCCTAGTGTAGAATCCCCGATTTCTCCATATATTACACCTATAGTAGAAGAGCAGTTCACCCCCCACCAGCCCACGTCACTCACTGCCTCCCTCAATGAGCTCAAATAGCAGTTGGATGTAATAGTAGTTAGTTGACATATATCAGCACAAATACAATTAGAGTAGATACCAATTACAATTACAAGACAAATACATAATTAATAATATGTGTATAATAAATTGATACATTCCGTAAGTCAGTCGATCGCTGGTGCTGTGTGGCTTTTGAGCTTCTGTCTCTCTGTCTCTCTCACTCTATCTGTCTCTCTCCCTGCTCTACTGTGTACTGGGGCTAGCCACATGCACTAGATAGCACCATGGGGCCAGCTACATTATATTATGTAGTTTATATCTAGATATCTTAACTACACAAATGCCCCACCCTACCAAACAATGCTCACCCAGGGTCGTGGGTAGCTGGGGTGGGGGATAGGTAGGGTAGCAAGGGCGACTGCCCCCCTCCCCCAAATAATTAATTTAATTTAATTAAAAATACAACAGTATGTAACCTCCCTGAAATGGGTGAAGATGGCATTTCAGAACCTCTAATTTCAAATATTCCTGTGGGGTTTTTTTGGGGGGGGGGGCATATTTCCAAATCCGCGTAGTGATTCCTGCCTTCGCCACTCATCCATTCCATCAATTGATCTGCACCCCTAAACAAAAATTCCTAGCTACGGCTATGTCATCTATGCTAATATTATACCAATGCTCTCACTGTTTACAACTGCCATTCAATCTTAAAAACGACTACCCTAATTGCATCACATCGCCCTCTGTTGGATTACTTCTTCAGTTATCCGACCAGGTCTGCTCCTAAAGGCCTACTACCACAAAGCGTATATTAGAGTTTGAGCAAATAGAATGCACGCGAAAAGGCAACAGTGTGCTTGTCATCCATAATGTGCACACCAGAAAAACAGCAGCAGGGTTAGGCGGTGTCCATAGCTCTTCGGCGGTAGGAGTTACCTGTCGGCGCAATGTAGTTGTCATACGGTTTGTTGGTGGGACCTGGCGGAGGCGGGGGTTGGGATGGACTCCCCGCATCATCACCATCACGGTTCGCCACTCCACCAACAGAGGGCGTGGAGGAGGAACGCTGACTTCTGAGTGAGCCAGATGGGCCTGCCTCCTCCTCCTCCTCCCGTACGCTTCCTGGGCGCGGAGAAGGAGGTGAGGCTGGAGGAGCTGGGGACTGGGATGGAGGAGATGGAAGAGGAGGGGGAGGAGGAGGGGAAGAAGCGGGTGGAAGGGGAGGGGGAGGGGGAGGGGGTGGGGGCGGAGGAGGGGGAGGAGGAGGAGGAGAAGAGGGGTTGGGAAAAGATTCTGAAAGTGAACATAGGTGTGTGGTCTAATTAGTGTTATTAGATTAAAGTGAGTCTTCTCCAGGTCTTCAAGATCTGGTCACGTGAATTTACCATGTATTCCTTAAATGAGTATGTGATGTATATTAATGAAAGATCACACTTATATGAGGCTATTTGAGATCAAATTCAGTAGTTCAGGATTGGCCAGCCCTGTATCAGCTAGTAAACTGCGTACCCCATGATCATTAGTAGTAGTTAAATGATCTCACACAGAGAAGGTACCGATGGACTTACATAGCTTATGGTGCAGTCACACTACAACGTTTTTCTCCAATGCGCATCGACATGTGTCACTTTTGGGCGAAAGATCGGGAAACGTCAGGAAGCATTACGTGCGCATTAGGTGCGTGTCGGTACGGCGTCGGTACACATCTGTACACATTGGAGACGTTGACGGTCGGCGAGGGTCGTCGGTGTGCATCGAAAGTGTTGTGCTTGCGCAAAACTTTTCGACATGTGCCAACGTGTGGGTCTAATGTTATGGGGACAGTAGAAGCACGTCGCCATCGCTGGAATAACGTTAGGCGAATGCTATGCACCTGGCGCACGCATGTGACGGTCGTTCCCACACGTCATGCCAAATTGTTGCTTTGTTGTTTTATGTCCTAGCTACATCTAAGGTCATATCAGGATGGCGTGCCAACTTCTTTTTGGTTTTTTTCGCCATGTGTCGACACACGTTGGCTGCATGCTACTAACACGCTGCGCTGACGTCGAACTTCCGCCAAAAAGTTGGACGTGCCTCGATGTGTATAACTTATTTTGCGTGTTGTCGGCATGCCGATAAGAAGCGTCGTAATGTGACTGCAGCATCATGTAGAGTGTATATTCAAAAGGCATCAAATTTACTTAATTAATAGGGTTTGCACTACTTCCCAAGCATTAAAATGCTTGTGGTTCAGCCCTAAATAACTCATAGAGAATAGGTTGTTTCAAGCTACATAAATTATGACTAGCATAGTTGACCATTACAATTGTGAAGAAGTAAAGTTATTTTGGTCATCTTACATACAGCCCCTTTAATGATCTCGTCACCTGATATTAAAATAAATTTCTTTCGCGAATCCTTGATGTAGCTTAGACTAATAAAATATTCATGGTCCAGAATTTTCAGCTGGACTGCATGTAGAATGGGTTAGTCGAGATATAACCCAATAGGTTTAGACTGGCTATTGTTACGAGTTATATGATCACACGGGGAAGGAAAAGGTGGAATTACATAAATTATAAGGCATAGTCAAAGGGTTTCAAATGTATTGTCGTGGGGGAGATGAAAATGGGAAATCGTACGCCTAGAGGAAGATTCGAAGCCACATCTCTTGCATTCGGGAGTAATGTGCTAACCATTACATTACCCAGGCAGCCTGATGTCACCACTCTGTCCACGCCCCTGTCTGTGTGGCTCCTTGCCTGAGACAGTGAGAGGTCAGTGCAGACTACTACAGTATTATTAGTGTTTGCACTACTTTCCTTGGGGACATTTATTACAATGAACTGCTTGTTTATGACAGTTTTCGTTACTAAATGATCTAGGAGTCACTACAATCATGTTTTAGTTATATGTAATAGATAAAGCTTGTAACTCAAGTTCTTCCCTGCCCTACGTCATTCTAAGTGCGGGGAATGGTCATCTTAGTATTGATTCTACTCCAGATAACTTCTAGAAAATAGATTGTTTCAAGATATGCAAAAGATAAATAAACATATTCGAGCGTGGTAATTATAAATAAGTAAAGTTGTTTTGGTGATGTAACAACCCCTTTAATACATTAATATGTACTGTGCGTTTTGGCAAATAAATGCTAGCCATATTTCGTAGGCAACTTCTTAAATAGATATTTGCTAGCTGGGGTTTTATATCCTGGCAATATCTAAGGTCAAATCAGGATGGGTGTTAACTTGGAACAATGTGCGCCCATGGTGGCTTTATAGTGCTGCCCCACTGGGAGACCAGGCCACTGGTACAAATGACCTGATTTCCCATGCAGTAACATTATCCTGATAATGAGCTAACCATTCCTTGTCCTATCCTAGTAATGCCAAGCACCAGGCTAGATGGCGACAAGTATCAATTTTGAAAGTCTTTGGTTTGACTCGGCCGGCTTTCTAACTCGCGACCTTCCACACAGGAAGCCTGCACTCTACTGATTTTGCGACCGCGTCCGGTCTCCAACTAAGTGCTAGATTACATGAATATTTACTTCCTGGTTGTCGGCTAAGAATAGACTCTGGCCTCTTCTGTTCATCTACTAAGTGGATGTGAAAAGGTGCGCAGACAGCTTCCCTCTTCCCACCCATCTGGACCAATGCTTCCCAGAGCAGAACAGGAGTGCCCTAAATTCGACTTCTTCCTGCTAGCTTGGAAATTCAGAGGCAGTTATCATGGTTAGGGGTCATGATTATATATATATATATTAGTCCATTGGCAGAACAGCATATTTTCCCAAAAGCTTGCAATGTTTCCCTACTAGCAGTTCTCTGCATTTTTGATTGGTTCATGCCATCTAGAAACAGAATCCAGTGGGTGTGAACTTCACATCGGCTTGGCTTTTTCATAATCCAAGATGGCGGTCAAAATGGGCACCAAAATGCTAGAAATGCCATTACGTCTGAATGAGTAGATGGAGGAAGGTGATTTTGGGGTCTAGATATAGGTTTTTGTGGCCAAGGAATCTGTTTCTGTCATAACTGTGATGTTTCAATGTACTGCTACGCATGAAAATCCAAAATGGCCACCAAACAGCCACCAAACTATTAGAAAAGCCATACATTCTGAACGAATTGACTTAAGAAGGTGATCTTGCAATCTAGCGATATGTTTTTTTGGTCAAGGAATCCATTTCCATGATTTTCATCAAGATTGATCAAGCATATGTTGAAGAATCAACCAATATGACCACCAAAATGATTGTGCCAATTAACACAGAGTGATGGTATTAGTGTCTGCATATTTCTGATATAGGGGATTTTCGATTCTATTATCAATTACAATGTGACATGATTATGTTCTCCAAATTGGATGTATCAAGGACAAGAACTGAAGAACTACATTATTTTTGGTAATTATCGATGAAAGAACAAATTGAAACTGGCATATATGAATAGTCTAATTATGAATAACATAAATCCAGTCTTATGAACTCATCAATGATTTGTTAGTAAACATGTAAATCATAACACAATAAAATAAAGACATAAATAAATTGCATTGACTTAAAACACATCAATGTCAGTGACAATGATTAGGTATTGCACAGATGAAAACATTAACATATTATCTTGACTTTGAACAAATAAATATCAGTGACTGTGACTACATATTGAACAGATTCCAACATTAATATATTATGTTGACTTAGAGCATTTCAATGTAAATACTAAACATATCCAAACATTAAGATATTACCTGGACTTAGAACAAACAAATGTCAGTGACTGACTAAAATATTGAACAGATGCAGGCATTAAAATATTACCTTGATTTAGAGCTCATCAGGTAATCAAGTACAATACAAGTATCAGATATTAAATAAACTGGGCAGATCATACCACAAAATATAACAAAATCCCTCTGTATATCGCCCATTAACACACAGATCCAATTACTCAATAGCCTCATCAATGCCATCCATGTCGCCATCTGACACATCTTCTTCAGCAGAGGCTTTCTTATTGAATGGGTTGTTGCATTCAAGTCCACCCATATAGATACAAAATATACTCCATGACACTTGTGACTAGTGCATCCACAGTAATTGCCTTTGCAGGCTTGCTTCGACTCACAGCCACAGTGAATAAGCTTAAGCACAGACTCAGGGGGTAGGGGTACCCCACCAAGAACAGTGTGAGGAGAGGGTTTTGTTGGTATGGTCTGCTTCCCATCCAAAGTCTCTGGGATTCATGACAGAGGGTTCTGATTCAAGGGCCCCATACCATTGTGCAAGCTGATAGTGACATCTTAAAATATTCTGGGAAAATGTCTCAGTTGTTGGTGGGAGAGAGCATAGCTTGGGGGCAGAGGTAGAACTCTTTCTAGTTTTGAGCACCCACATGTGCTGATGGCACTCCGTCATGGAGTTTCATTTTAGATTACTACCATAACATGCAGCCATAAATGCTGTGGCCTCCTTCTCAATTTGCACTATATCATCATGAACTTTGCCAATCGTGTCCAGTTTTAATCCCCTCTTTGCCACTGATATTGCTGTTGCCTTTTCCAACTCCATAAGTGGCCGTCACAGTATCACATCCGTTTATGGTATGCAGGGCAAGAACATGTGAGATGATATCGGAGTGGGTTTTGACTGTTGCTAGGATGTCAACACATGTTCAATCATGGAAAGGAGATTGCATTATCATGGGACACTGCAGGTGTTGCACAGCATAATGGTGTAGAAGTAATGCAAAAACAATCTGTGTCATCAGGAACAATGGAGACTCTAGCCAGTGGATTTTGGCCAACGAAGATGGCCTGCTGGGCAATGAGGATATCTGCCTTCTCGTAAGCTAGCTGCGTGTGAGGTCATTTTCGCGCTTTGAACACTTCAGTTGGAACTTCATCATCTCCTGTGACCACGAGGCAATGGTTCTGTGTCACATCTTTGAGGAACTCATTATCATTCAAGATTTGATCACATAGCAAGTGGTTCAACTGCGCCTTGTTCTGTGTACATTTGAGTACTGAATCACGGGCTGGAAGTGGTGAATTTAGGTTGAGTTTTTGGACCCTTGAAGATGTAGTGTCTCAAACTGCTCGAGTGCTGCTCTTGGTTGAGTAGTCCATGTATCTGTCGAATGCCAGGTACAGATCACATGCAAACAGCTTGGAGGACAACCAGACTTTGAAGCCTTGAACAAACATCTGGACTGTGTCCATCTCATGCCTATCAATTGTCCAGAGAGTAGCGGATACATCAATGATCAAAGCAGTCGGGGAGCCCCAAGTCCTTAAGGGCACTTCCACAGCAAGGCTTTTCTTAAGCATGGATTTGCCAGTCACCAATCTCATGCTTCCATCTAGATGGAACATAGAGGATGGGTAGGCAGCCAGCTCGATTGAGAGTAATTGTGATAGGTTCAGATCTCTATTACTGACTAGAAGACCTATGACTGGCATATATCGCCTCCTGGTCCAAAACTTTGTGCTCTCCAACAAGAAGATGTTTCTTCTGGGAAGCGAAGGTCACCACATGCTTGGAGAGCCTACCATAAAATCCCTCTGGCCAGGTGCTCTCAAACTGCATAAGCTGCTCCTTGCTGATATCTACTGAGCAGTCAATGTTAACTGAGGGCTGGGCAATTTGTCATATTGAGATATTAAGTAGAGATCCAGCTTCATGTGAATCAGGATCCATTGGATCAATGCAGGTTTTGAGGGTTTTGCGTATTGAGCATCTGTCTTCTGCATCTCGTCGTATACGATAATTGTCCTCCTCCTTGTGTGTCATCTCCCCTGAATCCAAATCGCCAGACATTCTCCATAGATGATTGGTGAGTGTCTGCACGGCATTCCTACTATGTACCCATGTGGCCATTGTTTGAGCATTTTGGGTGTCACGATGACCCCCATCTGGGCCGTGTCCTTTTCTCGTGCAGGTGGTTTCTATGAATGGGTCCATCAGCATTCCATTCCACAAACCATCTAAGTGGTGCATGGTTTGTTCACCCTTGATGAATTTCTCCTCAAGTTCAGGCACCAGCCAATCAACGAACAAACATAATACAGTCCGTATCTTGCATAATTGTGGTGATTGGACACATGTATGGCATCATTGCATCAGCAGTTGTGATGTGGAGAGCCCAGTCGCCTTCATGTGATGCTCACTGAAATTGCATCATCAGAAAGGTGGGCTTGACAATCAGTTCAACCCACATTTTTGTTGTATGACTCTTTGCACTTAGCTCAGTCAGTACAGCATCATTATCATCCATGGATTTCAGGTGCTCAGTGTGACGATCAGATGAAGGGGTCAAACATTCTGGGGATATTTTTTGCAAGAAAGCATTTTATCAGTGGACCCAAAGATACTGGATAGAATGGCCTTTAGACCGTTTTCCTCAGCCAGGATGCCGAGGCAGCCAACAAAATCCATGAGGAAGTGCATCCCACCAAGCACAGCAACTACTGTATTGAGAAGATCTGGTGTGTGGAATGTGATATTGTAGTGGTCTGCACTGACCTCTCAGGCAAGTAACCACATAGACAGGTAGGCGTGGGTAGTGTGGTAATATTAGGGAGCCTAGGTGGTGTAATGGTTAGCACACTGGCCCAGAATGCAAAGAGATGTGGGTTCAAGTCCCATTCTAGGCGCAATATTTCCCATTTTCATCACCCCTACGACACTGGTTGCCGTGATCATGATCCTGTACAAGCTTTGCGCTGTATGGTTGTTGAACCTACCCTGTGTATGTATGTGTTAGTGCATTGCCTGTATGTATGTAATTGTAAGCATTAAAAGACTTACAATTCCAGGGGGATGAGTGTAGTGGTCTGCACTGACCTCTCAGGCAAGTAACCACATGGACAGGTAGGCGTGGGTAGTGTGGTGATATAAGGGAGCCTAGATGGTGTAATGGGTTAGCACACTGGCCTAGAATGCAAAGAGATGTGGGTTCGAGCCCTGCTCTAGGTGAAATATTTTCCCATTTTCATCACTCCCACGACAATATCGACAATGATCTTGTAGAGCTGTTGATCACAGGTCATTACCATGATGTCTTGGTTCGCGTCTTTGGTGATTTTGAACCCATATGTCATCGCTGTGTTGATACAGTATGGGTCACTTGGAGTCATGTTGATCAGAGGTAAGTAGTGCACTGCTGATTTGGGTGGTGGCATCATGCCTGCCTCCCGCCAAGGCGAGTATTGTAGCCACTGTGTCTGGTGTGTCTTTGACATACAATATACTGTGCATGAACTGAAAATCAATCTCACAAGATCTGGCAAGAGAGACGGAAGCAACATTTTGGAATTGTTGTGATGGCTCGAATTTCATAGTGGCAGCTATTGGCATTGGCGGTTTCTTCGGTCTAGTGTATTGTACAACAGGGATGTCACTGTGAATCATTTGAGACATTTGGCGCTTCACCAACTGAGGGATCTTATCAGCTTCGGTCTCAGTATCCGCTTTGGTCTGAGTGACCAGCATGGTGAGACAGTGGCATTCCATGCGACAGTTCTGAGACTGGATGATGGTGTCAACGATAACTTGAACTAGCCCTCCGAAACTAGCATCACTCAAACCAGCACAAACCTTATCTGTGGCAGCCTTGACAGCAGCAGAACGCATGAACCTACGGACCTCATCGTACGAACAACAAATCCCATATTTGTACAGTTCAGTTATAATATGTTTGCGTCCGCCTAACAAAACACTCACTTCATCACTGTCTTGCGATCACAATATTAAGGATTAATGGCGTTTCGGTGGCCATTTTGGATGTTTATGCCTAGCACTACAATGAAACATCAAAGTAACAATAGAAACAGATTCCTTTCCCCATAAACCCATGTCTAGACCCCAAAATCACCTTGCTAAGCCTATTCATTCAGAAGTTATTGCATTTCTAGTGTTTTGGTGGCCAGTTTATCCGCCATCTTGGATTATGAAAAAGCCAAGCCGGTGTGAAGTTCACATCCACCATATTCTGTTTCTAGAGGACATGTACCAATCAAAAATGCAGAGAACTGCTTGCAGGGAGACATTGCAAGGTCTTCTGATTGAGCCACTGGATTATATATATATATATAGTCTATCATGCTTCGCCCACCTCCACCGTCCTTCGGTACGACAAATATCCTGTGGACACAGGTGGGCAGCTTGCTAACCCTGGTTAGAACCCCACTTTCTAACTCCATTAGAATCTTCTCCTCAATTATATTTTTCTCCCATGCTGAAGGCCTCCTTTTACCCTATACATTATAACTCACATCACAGTCATCATGGAGTACTCTGAATCCAAGCACAATACCTTGCAAAATGCACAAAGTGTCCATATCAACATTTTCTCTGCAGAAAGCTTCTGAAAATAAACAACATTGTTTCATTTTACATTTCATCCCTCTTAGTTCGTAAACACAAGCACAGTTGCCATGCAAGCAGGCAATGTTCAGACAAAATGTCACATAGGTGGTGTGTCTCACATTCCTCACTGAAACCCGCCACTCTCCCTCATAGTCTTGGCGTATTTTGACGCAGTGTCTCCATTCTGCAAGGTCCGTATCCGCACACAATTTCCTCATGATAGTGTCTAACGTGTCTTGCCCTCTCACTCCATTGTCGACAAAGTCATAGGCCTCCTCACCCGTCTGCACTCACTCACTTGATATTACCTGGCCGGGGTCAGCCGCGCGCTGACCTTCCTCACCCCATATCCTGCAAGCGTTTGTAGAATTGACTGCCCCTAATTGTGTGTTTATACTTGCATCGCCCCATAACCGGCGACACTCAGCCCCACTTCCCACACCTGGTGTGGTAAACACCCCACTCTTGCTAGGTTGTCCCTGGCAACCATGTGCCTCAACACCTCTCTGCTCTCACTCACCCGGCACACGTCTACCGTGACCCGGTGCCAGCTCCCCAGCTGATCGACCCAGGTGCCGGTGGGCCCGATAGGCATCAAACTAGGTGTGTTTGAGCACCTCACACTCACCTCGCCCACTCTGCGCTGGACCAGTCCCTCATGACGCTGTCATTCTTCACAGTTGGCCCTCTTGTGGCTCATCTTTCACAGATTTAGACATTTTAGCTAACAATGAACTCCTGGTCGTTCCGGTATTTCCTGGTGCTTTTTTCTTCTGTTGTTCACAAGACTCCGGATTTGATCATTCGTGGCTGTCTCCACAAGAGCTGCAAAAATCCACTGGCCTAGTCAAACTGCTAATAGAACCTACTCGAACAGTTTGAACACTGTTTCAAATAACCTCAAGGTGCAGCGCGTGGACCATCCAGTTAATGGGGCTGTCACACTACGACGTAACGACGTCAACGTAGGGAGAACGTGAAGAACGTTGAACTTCTCGGCGTAGTATGCAAATTTGGGCACAAGTTGAACGTGGATGCAGCGTAGTGGACGAGAACGTAACGTTGGTAAAGCGTAGTGATACCGTCAATGACCGAGAGAGGACAACGTCACTACGCTCACGGAACGTTATGAACGTTATTCCATCGCCATAAGAACGTTACATGACGTTAGCTATGTCATGAGACGTTGAACGTACGTTGAATGCACGTTCTCCTGACGTTCTCCTGACGTTCTCCTGACGTTCTCCTGACGTTCTCGTGACGTTCTCGTGACGTTCCCATTAAGCCTCGTAGGCTTTTGCACTTGGTTTAATGTGGGTCAACGTAGTGGAACGTAGTGAGAACGTAGTGAGCAGCGTTGAAATAACGTCCGTTTAACGTCATTGACGTTCACTGAACGTGAACAGAACGTAGGGCGAACGTAAACCCTTACGTTCGACCTACGTCGAAAGTTTTGAACATGTCCAAAACCTTGACGTAACTCGACGTAACACGACGTAATGTGACGTAGCTCGACGTCATTCTAACGTCATTTTGACGTCATCATGACGTAACCCAACGTCATGACGAAAAATGACCACGTTAGGCTCACGTTGGCTTGTTACGTCGTAGTGTGACAGGGGTATTAAAATCCGGAGTTCATGTGACACCAAAGCAATCAAATTGGGCGCGTGACCTAATACCCCTGTCACACTATGACGTGACGAGCCAACGTGAGCCTAACGTGATCATTTTTCGTCATGACGTTGGGTTACGTCATGATGACGTCAAAATGACGTTAGAATGACGTCGAGCTACGTCACATTACGTCATGTTACGTCGAGTTACATCAAGGTTTTGGACATGTTCAAAACTTTGGACGTAGGTCGAACGTAAGGGTTTACGTTCGCCGTACGTTCTGTTCACGTTCAGTGAACGTCAATGACGTTAAACGGACGTTATTTCAACGCTGCTCACTACGTTCAACTACGTTCCACTACGTTCCACTACGTTGACCCACATTAAACCAAGTGCAAAAGCCTACGAGGCTTAATGGGAACGTCAGGAGAACGTCAGGAAAACGTCAGGAGAACGTCAGGAGAACATCAGGAGAACATCAGGAGAACGTGCATTCAACGTACGTTCAACGTCTCATTACATAGCTAACGTCATGTAACGTTCTTCTGGCGATGGAATAACGTTCATAACGTTCCGTGAGCGTAGTGACGTTGTCCTCTCTCGTGACTGACGGTATCACTACGCTTTACCAACGTTATGTTCTCGTCCACTACGCTGCATCCACGTTCAACTTGTGCCCAAATTTGCATACTACGCCGAGAAGTTCAACGTTCTTCACGTTCTCCCTACGTTGACATCGTTACGTCGTAGTGTGACAGCCCCATAAGGGGTAGTGGCGCCAACTCGGCCAGCGGGAACCGGCCCGCAGCAAAAGTGCATTCAATACAACATTATTAAATAATAAATAGCATGCGCGATAATATATTAAATGAAAATTAATGCTCCGCCCCTTTATACTCATATAACAAAATATATATATGAAGAATTCAGGCGCCAAACCACGTAAACTTCAATGCAAAAATGTAGTTTAAATAACATATTTTTACTTGAAAATAATTTTAATTCAGGTTTATGATTCAAGGAAATATATATAAGTGCCTCAAGAAGTGTTTTTTAGAAGGAGGTAAAGTTGCATAGTCCGGTGGTTTTGAGTTTCTGCCATTTTCTTAGATACATACATTAGATTGGTCATTATAATCTACTTTACTTTAGTTTCAAGTAACTTTTATTTTAAATGTCTATTAATTTTGTTAAGCACATCAAAATTCTGACACCATTGGCGTCAGTAACAACAGGTTCTATTAAATTGACTTAGTATTCCCTGTTATTCACCAACACACCTACCAAAATTCATTATACATGTCTCTACAGTGCACCCTCGTTCACATGTACTGATTGGGGAAAGGGTGTCCGTTTTTAACTAATTGAGCTAGCCGATCATAGGGGTTAATACTGTACATATACGACGTTGGAAATATATGCCTTGTACGCTGAATACACAGTAAGAAAACTACAGTATTTTCTTAAGCATCATACAACTATATAAAGAATATGAAATATATTTAATAAAATTATTTAATATTACAGTAGTGGACAGTACCAGAAGCAAACAGTCACACAGCAAATCACTGTCTTAACTCAGATTTCGTCCAATTTCTCCGATATCTGGCTTAATGGAGTACATTTTAGTGAGGGCACTTTGTATATGTGAGTGAGTGAGTGAGTGATGATAACGGCCGCTGTGGCGTGTGCGAGCAGGTGGTGCCACATGGGGAGGTCATGAGGTACCAATTAATGACCTAATGAGTAGGTCACCAGCCGATGACTTAGTGGCTGGGGAGTAGATGGATCTTCCGGCTTATTATACTCGGATAATGGCTTACACAGCATATATATACATAATATATACATTATATATATATTATATTTATAATATATAATATATAAACTTAGTTTCTTGGGGTTTTCCATCCAAACACCATATAAGGTCATATCATGATGGCTACCGACTTGGGGCAGTGCAACTTAATGGCTACTGAATAGTGCTTCCCCACTGGAAGATCAGGCCGCCAGCACCATGACAGTATAAATATATATGTGCTCTATAATCTATTATGGGACTATAAACAATGACACTATCTATTTTCAGTCCCCTATATAATAGTATATTCACTATACCCTATCTAACTGACCCTGTGAAGTACACTATTGGCCACACTGGCGCCACCTGTGAGGGGCTCTAAGCATTGTATGCCAGCTGCGTCAGGTCAATATCACCTATAGACCCGTTTGGACGGTCTATATATATATTGAGTTATACCTCATATGTAGGCCCTATAGCTGAGCATATAAACAAATAAATATATGGGTGTGTGTATGGCATAGTAATATGGCACATCTAGTAGCCTACACATTTTACCCTGTTTATATAGAATGAATAGACCTATATACAGTATAACCCCGTTAACCCAAACTTGAAGGGACCCTAGAAATTTGTTTGGATTAACCGATCATTGGCTTAACCAAGCTTTGGCTTTGACTTTGACTTGGCTTTGGCAAAAACGTGGGTGCATTATGAATGCAATATACAATGTAGGTGGACACTTTGATTATTGTTTTTTATGTATATAGAACATAACCCGGTTAAACCAAGCTCGGTTAAACCAAACGATCGGTTAATCCAAACTTTAGTCTCAGATGACGTTATACCCAAATGAAAGTTTGGTATAACTGTACCGGAAGTGGCCTGGGGCCTGACAATTCATTTTGGATTAACCGATAATTTGGATTAACCGACTTTGGTTTAACCAACTTTTTTATATGATAAATGGTAGTAGTTTGCCGGGCCGCCGAAAAAAGTTTGGATTAACCGATCGTTTGGTTTAACCGAGCTTGGTTTAAATGGGTTGTACTGTAGCATGGAAATGTGGCTCATCTAATGACTTAATGCCCTGTCACAGTACGACAAATCTCCCAAGCATGCGGCCAACACATAAGATCACTTTTTTACGTCCAGAAGCGTCGAACCTTTCGGCGCGGGGGGTAAAGTTGGACATATACATACCGTATACATAGTGTATGACCAAATATGACCAACGTATGGCTAACATGCTTCTGGGCGAAAAATGCTCAAATTATGCTCACGGAACGTTCGCAGAACGCCGGTGAATGTTATATACGTTATTTGATCGCCAGAACTACACCTCATACATTACATACGTCAAGACACGCTGGAGAAACGCTAAATGTACGTGAGACGCACATTAGACATATGTTATCCATACGTTGTCAGTACGCGGACTGTACGTTCCCACTGCCTTTAATGTACGTCAGCGGAGTGCAACGTAGTGAACTACGTTTGTCTAAAGTATGTCTAAAGTATGTCTAATGTACATCGACGTACACCTAACATATACATAACGTACGGCCGATGTAACATCCACACTTTGTCAAAGGTTGTCATACGTCGAAAGTTTTGTGCATGCACAAAACTTTGCCGACCCCCTGACGCGCGACGCCCTATCTCAACGAACGTCGCCGTACATTGACGTATACCAACAAGCGCATGCGTAACTCAAAATGACGTATCCCAACGGAGCTGGCAAAAAATCACATATGTTGCCATTCGTTGGCACGATGCGTCATAATGTGACAGCCCCTTTAGTCATCGCTTCACATTTATATAGCATAAATAAACATATATATATATATATATATATATATATATATATATATGCGCGCATGGGTGATGCGTTCAGAAGTATATTAATATATTCTTTTTGAAAAAGACAGAGCCCTTTTTATTCAATTTGAAGTAAAGACGCCTTTCCTGAAGCGATCAGGTCGTCCAAGCAAACCGCGTAATAAATAGTTGGGCCGTAAGTAGGTCAGCCAGCTCTTGCGTAAAGGGGCTGTCACACAACGATGTATGGCCTTAGCGTATGCCGATGTATGCGATTTTTGATCAACATGTTGGCATACAGCATCATACGGTATGTATACGTTGGGCATATGTCGAGTATGCTCGGGATACGGCGTCATAGGTCGTCATAGGTCGGCATAGGTCGAGCCGCTAAAATATGTGTGTGCATGTTCAAAATGTTCAACGTATGTCGCCATATGGCTCATACGTTTCTCATACGCTTGGTGTACGCTCGGCATATGTCGGCATACGTTATACACACGTTAGGGGTAGGTCGGGATAGGTTAGAACACGTTAGCCATACGTTCAGCCTGTTGGGAACGTGCAGTTTGCGTACTGCCAACGGATACATAACGTACTCCAAACGTTCTTCGAATGTATGCCTGCCATATCCCCAGCGTACTTAATGTATGTGCCGTACTTCTAGCGATGGAGTAACGTACGTAATGTTGGTACGTGACGAGGAAGGAGAGAGAAGAGGAGTTGGAATAAAAACATTTTATTCAGAAGACAAGGCAGTATAAGAAATGCATGAGTACAAAGGAGGGTCAATGATGTAGCCTCTATCTCTGAAGGTAAAATGTCAAGGTACAGTTAAGAACAGTCAGTGAGTCCAGGGGCCATGCCCGAGGGTAGTGTTCTCTGAGGTAAGATCTCAGACGGAAGGGAGGTGGACGTCTACCCGAGGCTTATACCTCGGGAAAACAACAGTTATCCATCATCTATACCCAGGTAAGATTCGTATAACTATACTATATATGCTGGCGGGCATCATCATCATCATCATCCATTTATATTATCTATGCTGGCCGGCTTGATTAACCATCACAAATTTGGTCGATGGAACATCAGTGACGCCACCCCACCCCAGCCTCCACCTAGCGGGAGTTTGAGGTGGAGTTGGGCAGGGGCTGAGTGAGAACCGCCTCATTACCCCCTTTGAGTTGGTCCTGAAATTGACTGCCAGGTGCGAGCCGTTTCCGAGCCAAGTGTACCTGGGTGCTTCCTGGTTACCGGCGTGACCGCAGACAGGTCGGGTGGTTTGTTGGAGTTTTACGTCCTGGCAACATCTAAGGTCGTATCAGAACGGGTTCCGCCTTGTGACCGTGATAAAAATCAAATGTGCTCTAGAGGCGTTGTTAAATGAAACAAACTTTGCTTTTCTGACTTGTGACAGTGCACATTCATGGTGACTTTATAGTGCTGCCCCACTGAGAAAATCAGGCCGCCGGCACCGTGACTTGATATTCCACTTAGTCACATTATCCTGACACTGAGCCAACCAGTCTGTAGACAGTGGTGAGTGCATAGACCTGCAGACGTCTCCCCTGTTACTAGTGTTATGGGGCTGTCACATTATGACGCATCGCGCAAACATACGGCGACATATGTGATTTTTTTGCCACTACTTCAGGATACGTCGTTATGCATTATGTGTGTGTTAGGCAGGCGTTGCTATACGTCAATGTATGTCGATGTTTGTCTATGTATGGCGGCGCACGTCAGGGGGTCATCGAAGTTTTGTGCACGCACAAAACTTTCTACGTACGACAACGCAATGCTGCTTATATCATGCCTACTTTAGGCGTACGTCGAGATACGTTGGACGCGCAGTGGAGGAACATTATTCTTACGTTGTCCTACATTGACTTTCGTTCCTCTGACGGAGAGCATTCAGTCTGCGAGTTGGTAACATATGATGATGTTGTTCTAACGTATGCATAACATGTGGCTGACACACGGTTGGCATTTCTCCACCGTGTCTCGACGCATTTGATGTATAGGGTGCACGTCTGGTGCTCGCTTAATGTATATAATGTTCTGCGAATGTGCCATGAGCGTTTTGTGGGTGGGTCAGGTGCACCCCACACGTTGGCATGTGCTACTCACGCGTTACGCCAACATCGCGTGCGCTGGGTACACACTGGCGCAACACCAAAATGCGCTGGACTGTTGTTGGACATGCATCGCTCATACGTTGCGCAACACGTTTAACAGTCGCTAGTGGAACGTTGGGAATGCGTTATGCCAACGCTAGGTAAACGCCACACATGCGAGAGGCACGTTAGCCACACGTTTTTTGTTTTTTTTCTCATGTGTTGACATACGTTACCACTAAATCGGCCGCCGCTATGCTTACGTCCACTACGTTGCGCTGACATCCAACTTTTTCCTCCGCGCCGAAAAGTTAGATGCATCTCGACGTAAAAAAAGTGATTTCACGCGTTGGCGTCGTGCTTGCAAGATACGTCATAATGTGACAGGGCCTTAAGTCAGTTACCTGTGGGCAGGTGTGGGGCTTCAACACTTTGGAAGCTCTTCGGGTTTGTTTGTTTCTTCTGGGTTTTTGTGTGTGTTGTTATCGGGAACGTGGGTCCTGAAAATGGCTAATGCAATTTTGTCTTTATAGCTATAGCAAGTTATAGTGATCATTATATATTTCGACTTCAAATTAATAATATGTATAATTTATTTTCAGTATTATATATATATATAATATATATATATATAAAATATGTAATATATATAATATATATATTATATAATATATGTAATATATATGTAGTGGTCTGCACTGACCTCTCAGGCAAGGAACCGCATAGACAAGTAGGCGTGGGTAGTATGGTGATATCAGCGAGCCTAGGTGGTGTAATGGTTACCACACTGGCCCGGAATGCAAAGAGATGTGGGTTCGAATCCCGCTCTAGGCGCAATATTTCCCGTTTTCATCACCCCCACGACATATATAATATATATGATATTTAAAATATATAATATATGTAATATATAATATATACAATATATACTATATATATAATGAATATAATAATATAATTTATAATATATTATATAGAATGTGGAATATATATATAGAAAATAAATAACGTAGAATATATCAAATGTGGTTCTGATATTCAGAAATTAACCTGTACTTGCTGCTTTTCAGATACCATTTACAGCAGTTTTCAATTACTCAATGTGAGCCTGGACATTCTTACTTCTTGCCTTCCCTCCCCCCCCCCCCCTCCCCCAAACTACATGATTCACATAAACCTATTGTGTACCATGTTTCCACCCAAGCATCACAACGAACACAGACACTATTTGATCTCTCACAGCAGACGTTGCTGTTGCTGTTAAACAATTTAAACATTATAATTTCTTATTAATTCTGTGTGTTTTTGTTCAGTTTTTTTGTTTTGGGGTGGAGGGGGGGTCATTGCCTTCGGCAGATTTGACCTTAATTCCCATTCAAGGATCCATTTCGAACCACCCCTCCTTTGCCTTCAAGCCCTTAGGGAAAGGATCCCCTATTAGTATTATCACGCATAAAAAGGTCCAAAACTAAGTGAGTGACGTGTGCGGGTGTTGCAGTTTCAGCGGCACACCAGTTTGCGAGGGACACATCGCTTCTGTGCATGCATCAAAATCGAAGCGCATCATCACTAACCTTATAAATTTAATATAATATTTTTGCTAAAGAGGTTTTCTATATGTGTACCAAACAATTTGTTTCTAGGTGGTGTGGTTTTAGAGATATTTCACTTTTGCTGTATTTTCTGTATGAAGATTGCTCACAACCATTGACAATGCCTTGAGTTTGACGGGACATGCAGTGCAACATTAGTTTTATTCAAAATTAATAGAAGTGCAGAAGCCTAACCTTATAAATTTAATATAATCTATTCATTGAATATGTTTTCTATATGTGTTCCAAGCGGGTTGCTTCTAGGTGGTGTAATTTGAGAGATATTTTTTCTGTATGAAGATTTGCTCACGGCCATTGACAATGCATTTGAATGTATGTGTCCATCGGAAACTGGTGTGCCGCGGAAACTGCAACACCGGATTAGCTATAAACCGGATGTGTGTGTGTGTGTGTGTGTGTGTGTGTGTGTGAGTGTGCGTACATGGGGTGGGGGTGGCGTTGTGGGAGGAGATAGTTCCTGTGCTTAATGGATATTACTAGTGTTGATAGTGTCGCTAGTATTGTTGGTATTAGTAGTATCAATACCAGTATTACATGTGTTATTATAATTACTAGTATTACTACTAGTATTAGTAGTAATACTAGTAGTAGCACCAGGCTAGGTATTGACAAGTATCACTTTTATAAGTCATCTGTTTGACTCGGCTGGGATTCCAACTCCCGACCTTCCACACGGGACTCTTCATATGACCTTAGATGTTGCCAAGACTTAAAACTATCAGCCAACCTTCCGCATGGGAAGTCTGCGCTGTATCAATTCGGCCACCGCGTCCTGTAGGGCGGTTTGTCAGTCTGAATATACGCGGACCTGCCACTTACTACTACTCCAGGGTCTCGACCCTACCAGCGTCACCTCTGACACCACCACCACCACCACCACCACCACCACAGCCTCCCCTCCCTCCTCCAGTACCCCCTCCCCCACCCTCCCTCCTCACTCAACTCACCTCACCTACTCCAGCTTCCTCCTGCAGCTGTGGGAGCAGGGGCCAAATGTATGAGGCTGGGTTAGTGGTCCTAACCCGTGCTTCTCGCGGATTTCCCGGGTTAGCGGCCAAAAGTGACAATGTATGTGCATGGGTTAGGCAAATACCTTGAGAGTTAACATCGCCCACACTAACCCCAAGAAATAGCAGGTTTAACGTTAGGGTTAGGGACTGATTGGGCTCAAATCTATTCAATGGAAACATATTTAACAGAATAAGATATGCAGAACGTGAAATTTCATTAAATTAACCCTAAAGGGCGCATTCCATATACGCGTAATGCGTAATGCGAATGCGAATGCGACAAAAAATCGAAACGCCTTGAAAGCTATGAGGTACATTCCATACACGCGTAATGCGTAATGCGAATGCGAATGCGTCAGAAATTCATTATCCCGATCGGTCCATGTAGCGATCGGTGCGTAATGCGTAATGCGTAATGGTGGTGCGAATAGAAAAGCATCAGTCGCATTTGTCCATTGATATAAGGCTGGAGGAGGCGACTGATAATTACGGACAGCCGGGACAAGGTGTGCGAACTACATGTTTGCACCGTCCCATTCTTCATATTTCTCATGAAGATGCTTCCTAACAGGTCCGCGCATAAACCTACATGTTTGCACCGTCCCATTCTTCATATTTCTCATGAAGACTGCTTCCTAACAGGTCCGCCGCATAAACCTACATGTTTGCACCGTCCCATTCTTCATATTTCTCATGAAGACTGCTTCCTCACAGGTCCGCCGCATAAACCTACATGTTTGCACTGTCCCATTCTTCATATTTCTCATATCTGTGTTTCTGTGTGTGTGTCTCTGTGTCTGTGTCTCTGTGTGTGTGTGTCTGTGTGTGTGTCTCTGTGTCTGTGTGTGTGTCTGTGTGTGTGTGTCTCTGTGTCTGTGTTTATGTCTGTGTGTGTGTCTCTGTGTGTGTGTCTGTGTGTGTGTCTCTGTGTTGTGTCTGTGTGTGTCTGTGTGTGTGTCTGTGTGTGTGTCTCTGTGTGTGTCTGTGTGTGTGTCTCTGTGTGTGTGTCTGTGTGTGTGTGTCTCTGTGTGTAAACATGTAGGTTTATGCGGCGGACCTGTTAGGAAGCAGTCTCCAAGGTGGTGCGAATAGAAAATCACCAGTCGCATTTGTCCATTGATATAAGGCTGGAGGAGGCGACTGATAATTACAGACAGCCGGGACAAGGTGGTGCGAACAGAAAACCATCAGTTGCATTTGTCCATTGATATAAGGCTGGAGGAGGCGACTGATAATTACGGTCTTCATGAGAAATATGAATAATGGGACGGTGCAAACATGTAGGTTTATGCAGCGGACCTGTTAGGAAGCAGTCTTCAAGGTGGTGTGAATAGAAAATCATCAGTCGCATTTGTCCATTGATATAAGGCTGGAGGAGGCGACTGATAATTACAGACAGCCGGGACGAGGTGGTGCGAACAGAAAAGTATCAGTTGCATTTGTCCATTGATATAAGGCTGGAGGAGGCGACTGATAATTACGGTCGTTGTGTTTGTATGGGGTGTTCGTAACCTTACGACGGTTACCGGTTGCAGGACTGCAACATTTGTAGAGAGGCTCCGATAAATCGGCCCAGTCTTTGGTTAAGACATGTCTTCTGCGGTGAAGTGGTCTCAGAGGAAGTGTTGTGAAGGCTGGGGGCATCCTTCAAGACGTGGTGACGACGGGGCGTCGGGTGGCAGCGGATCTCTCCGTGCCGTCTGTTTGTAGTGATCTGTATGGTGTCTGTAGGGGAGCACTTGTATCCGGTCAGCAGGGGTGTGAGGAAGGCGGGCAAAGGTGGTAGCAGCGGTCGTTCCAGCAACAAGAACCAGTCAGAGAAAAGGAAAAAAGGTCAAGAGCCCCCCCCAAGAACACAACAACCCTGGTTAGGGGAAGAAGTGAGCCTGGGAGAAATCGAGTGGGCAGATCTAGGAAAGAGAAATGAGGAGAGTTGAGTCAAAGGCCCGTGCCTATCTGCCCTATGGTAACCAACCGGCGAGCCATAGACACGGACAGAGTAAGGGTAGAAAGTGAAAATGCCGGCAGGCACCCCCTCCTGGAACTCTTTTCAGACATATCAAGGAGGTGTCCGGCCGGCGGAGAGGTGATAGAGAGAGGTGTGGACGAGGTGCGGTCCGGATAGCAAGTGTAATTACGGTCTTCATGAGAAATATGAAAAATGGGACGGTGCAAACATGTAGGTTTATGCGGCGGACCTGTTAGGAAGCAGTCTTCAAGGTGGTGCGAATAGAAAATCATCAGTCGCATTTGTCCATTGATATAAGGCTGGAGGAGGCGACTGATAATTACAGACAGCCGGGACGAGGTGGTGCGAACAGAAAAGCATCAGTTGCATTTGTCCATTGATATAAGGCTGGAGGAGGCGACTGATAATTACGGTCTTCATGAGAAATATGAAAAATGGGACGGTGCAAACATATAGGTTTATGCGGCGGACCTGTTAGGAAGCAGTCTTCATATTTGGGACGGTCCTAACATCCCTCCAAGCAAGCTAAACTGAGCCATGTTTGGACCGTCCCATTCTGTGTGTCTGTGTCTGTGTGTGTGTGTGTCTCTGTGTGTGTCTCTGTGTTGTGTCTCTGTGTCTATGTGTGTGTCTCTGTGTGTGTCTGTGTGTGTATACGTGTCTGTGTGTGTCTCTTTGTCAGAGACACAGAGACACAGACACACACATAGAGACACACACAGAGACACAGAGTCACACACACACAGACACACACAGAGACACACACGGAGACACAGACACACACATAGAGACACAGACACAGAGTCACACTCACTTTTTATATACTTTTTATATACTTCTCTGCATAACGCATAACGCATAATGCAATACGCATTACGCGTATATGGAATGCTGGCATTCGCATAACGCATAACGCGTAACGCATAACGCATTACGCATTACGCGTATATGGAATGCGCCCTTAAATTCGAAGCGATATTAAGGTAGCAGCTACATCGGCAGCGTTATTCATATTGTCGAATCGACGAATGCAAACTAAACAAATCGCACCCTCGCCGCATCGACGTCGCTATCCATACTGTCGCACATCGATAAAACATGGCCGCCGCATCTGCGGCAATATATTACGGCCAAATCTATTCAATGCGATCATATTTAACCCTAAATTTGAAGCGATATTAACGTAGCAGCTACATCGGCGGCGTTATTCATATTGTCAAATCGACGAATGTACACAAAGCACAGAGGGTTTCCCCAAATCTATAAATAACGCATTGGTTAGTTAACCAACCCACGCTTTGGCAACATACATTTCCCGTGACTCATATACCAACACTGACGTTAGCTAACCCGCCGGCCGCCCTTAACACCGGAGCCGATAGAAACTTGTTCATACATTTGGCCCCAGGTCTGGAGGAATAATATTGCTACCTCACCTCACCCTGGGGTAGTCCCCCCCCTCCTCCCCCCCTCCCTCCCCCCCCCCCCTCGCTTTCAGCTTCCAGCCAATATGGACCAGATGGTATGGCCGAATGAGTTGAGCGTCCGTCTCCCGTTTTGGTAGATCGTGGGATTCGAACCCACAGATTCGAACCCTGGTTGAGTCAAACCAATGACATAGAAATTCGTACTTGTCGCTTCTTTGCCAGGCGCTCGGCATTATTAGGATAGGGCAAGAACTGGTTGCCTCAGTGTCAGGATAATCCCTGACCTAAAAACATACAAAGAATATCTGTGCAAAATAAAAACTGGGAACCCCAACTGAACTACACCAAAATGGGGCAGGTGATATGTCACGGCCCACCAACTGGACAGCCCAGGTCGGGAAAACCGGAAATATAAAAGCCAGATAACATGTCCAACAACGATATAAATCAAATCAAATCCAAACAAACATAACTCAACCACCTATTACGTACAAGCCTATAAACATGTAAATAAAATAGGCTAGTATAGAATTAAGTAGAAAAAAGTGGAAAACTCTTCCCAAGAAAACCCCAAAACACTAACATAGAACCTTAAGAAAACAACTAATAATAAGAATAGAACAAAAATACAATGCCAAGAGGGCCCCAAAAAAATATCATAGGCTACTAAACGTACCAACAGACTATCTATCTGCTACTGAAATGCAGGCAATCAAATAACTTATCAGCAGCTACTGTTTGGTAAGACAACACCAACACTACAGCTGACCAGCATTGAAAACAAGCCTGGGTACCCGGGCTTACATGCTATGGACAGTATAAATACAGCCTCAATAAAAAATTATTTAAAAAAAAAGTGACTGAGTGGGATTCCCGGTCATAGTGCTGGTGGCCTGGTCTCCAAGTCTGGGGGTGCACTCAAAAGTCACCATAAGTGCGCATTGTCACAAGTCGGTGTCCATCCTGATATGAACTGAAATGTTGCCAGGACGTAAAACTCCAACAACAACCCCCGGCGGGTTGGCGGGTGCGTGGGCTGTGGTGGTGGGGGTTGGGTTAGGTTTTGTGATGGGGAGGGGCTATTAATGAACGATTGGATGAGTGAGTGGGGGAGGGTTGTTATATGATGGGGAGGGGGGTGCTAGTTATGATTAGGGTGTGGCTGCTGTGTCTGTTTGTGGGTGTGAGTGTAGCTGAGGGTGGTGGTGTGGATGTAGGTGATGGCGTGGGGGAGGGAGTGGGTGTGGGTGGTGGTGTGGTGATGGTGTGAGTGTGTGTGGGGGTGGGAGTGGGTTGTGGGGGGTGACAGTGCGAATGAGGGTGTGGGTGATGGTTTGTTGTTTTACGTCCTAGCAACATCTAAGGTCATATCAGGATGGGTACCGACTTGTGACAGTGCGCACTTATGGCAACTTTATAGTGCTGCCCCAATGGAAGACCAGGCCGCTAGCACCATGACCTGATATCCCACTCAGTCACATTATCCTGACACTGAGCCAGCCAGTCCTTGCCCTATCCTAATAATGCCGAGCACCAGGCTAGGAAGCAACAAGTATCAATTTTTAAGTCATTGGTTTGACTCGACCAGGGTTCGATCCCATGACCCCATGATCTCCCAACACGGGAGACGGACGCTCTAACTCATTCGGCCATCCCATGTGGGTGATGGTGAGGTGAGTGTGTGGGTGTAGGTGTGAGTGGGTGTGGGTGCGGGTGATGGTGTAGGTGTGGATGTGGGTGTGGGTTTGGGTCTAGGTGTGATTGTGGATGTGGGTGATGGTTTGGGTGTAGGTGTGATTGTGTGGGTGTGTAGGTGTGATGGTGTGTCGGTGTGAGACTTGGCACCTCCTCACTGTTACTCCGGCCTCCATCTTGTCTGTTCTCTCCCGGCTCCCTCAGACTGAATCATTAATGAGGCTTAGTGAAGTCAGCCATCCCCGCTCCGGGGGTTATTTTAATGGTTGGACGCAGTGTATTTTGCATTATTTTAATGGTTGGACGCAGTGTATTGTGGGTTATTTTAATGGTTGGATGCTGTGTATTCTAGGTTATTTTAATCGTTGGATGGAGTCTATTGTGGGTTATTTTAATGGTTGGACGCAGTGTATTGTGGGTTATTTTAATGGTTGGACTTAGTGTATTGTAGGTTATTTTAATGGTCGGATGCAGTGTATTGTGGGTTATTTTAATGGTTGGACGCAGTGTATTGTGGGTTATTTTAATGGTTGGATGCTGTGTATTGTAGGTTATTTTAATGGTTGGATGGAGTCTATTGTGGGTTATTGTAATGGTTGGACGCAGTGTATTGTGGGTTATTTTAATGGTTGGACTTAGTGTATTGTAGGTTATTTTAATGGTCGGATGCAGTGTATTGTGGGTTATTTTAATTGTTGGATGCAGTGTATTGTGGGTTATTTTAATGGTTGGATGCAGTGTATTGTGGGTTATTTTAATGGTTGGACGGAGTCTATTGTGGTTATTGTAATGGTTGGACGCAGTGAGTGTTATAGGTACAGTGTATTGTGGGTTATTTTAATGGTTGGATGCAGTGTATTGTGAGTTATTTTAATGGTTGATGCAGTGTATTGTGGGTTATTTTAATGGTTGGATGCAGTGTATTGTGGGTTATTTTAATGGTTGATGCAGTGTATTGTGGGTTATTTTAATGGTTGGATGCAGTGTATTGTGGGTTATTTTAATGGTTGAACGCAGTGTATTGTGAGTTATTTTAATGGTTGGATGCAGTGTATTGTGGGTTATTTTAATGGTTGGACGTAGTGTATTGTGGTTTATTTTAATGGTTGGATGCAGTCTATTGTGAGTTATTTTAATGGTTGAATGCAGTGTATTGTGGGTTATTTTAATGGTTGATGCAGTGTATTGTGGGTTATTTTAATGGTTGGATGCAGTGTATTGTGGGTTATTTTAATGGTTGGATGCAGTGTATTGTGGGTTATTTTAATGGTTGGATGCAGTGTATTGTGGGTTATTTTAATGGTTGAATGCAGTGTATTGTGAGTTATTTTAATGGTTGAACGCAGTGTATTGTGGGTTATTTTAATGGTTGGATGCAGTGTATTGTGGGTTATTTTAATGGTTGGCCGCAGTCTATTGTGAGTTATTTTAATGGTTGAATGCAGTGTATTGTGGGTTATTTTAATGGTTGAACGCAGTGTATTGTGGGTTATTTTAATGGGTGAAAGCAGTGTATTGTGGGTAAAACACTCCCTGACCAGATGGTGTGGATGTGTTTTGTGAGGTGTAGCAGCATCTGTAAGTTTGTAGGTTTCATCCTGGTTGTTGTACAGTGGGTGTGTGAGGGTGTGTGTAGGGTGTGTGGATGTGAGGGTGTGTGTGACGGTGTGTGTGAGGGTGTGTGTGTGTGAGGGTGTGTGTGTGAGGGTGTGTGTATGAGGCTGTGGGGAGTATGTGGGGGCAGAGGGAGTGTGTGAAGTTGCGGTGGGTCGGTCTGTGTGGGGGGAGTCAGTAGGAGTGTGTGAATGGGGATTGTGGGTGTGGGGATGTCGTGGAAGTATGATGGGGAAGTGGGTGTTGGGAGTGTGTGTAATGCTGCAGTCACACTACGACGCTTCTCTCCAACGCGTGTCGACGTGTGTCCGTTTTTGGCGAAACGTCGGGAGACGTCGGGAAGCGTTACGGGCGCGTTAGGCACGCGTCGGTACACCTTGATGGACGTTGACGGTCGGCGAGGATCGTCGGCGCGCGTTGAAAGTTTTGTGCTTGCACAAAACTTTTCGACGTTTCCCAACGTGTGGGTCAAACGTTACGGGGACGTTAGGCGCGCGTCGAAATACGTTAAACGCGCTGGAATAACGTTATGCGAACGCTAGGCAGATGCCACGCACGCGGGAGGGTCGTTCCCACACGTTGCGCCAAACTGGGGCGTTGTTGTTTTATGCCCTAGCAAAATCTAAGGTCATATGAAGACGTTGCGCCAAACTTTTAAATTTTCTTTCCACACGCGTTGACACACGTTGGCCGCGCTAATAACACGCTACTAACACGCTGCGCCGACGTCAAGTTTTCTCCCAAAACGCCGAAAGTTGGACGTGTCTCGACGCGTAGAAGTTATTTTGCGCGCTGGCGGTGCCCCGGTGAGAAGCATCGTAGTGTGACTGCAGCATTAAGGGGTCGGTATGTGTAGGCGTGTGTGTGTGGGTCTGATGGGGTCGGTGTGGGTGTGGTGGGGGTGTATGAGTGTGTATGGGCCTGACAATGTGTGTGTGTAGGTGGGTGATGTGGGGTGTTGCTGTGAAGGCCGGTGTAGTAAATTCAAAACTCTACCCCACAAAAACATTACGGTAGTGTTTTCAACCTAGGTACAAAACACTATGGTAGGGTTTTCAACCTAGTTGAAGGTAGGTTCAAAACACTATTGTGGCCACGCTCAAAACACTATCCTTAACTTCAAAACACTACCTTTAAGTTCAATACACTACTCTGAAAAGGATGTTATAGTAGCTGCATGTTTATTTTCATTTGTAGTATGGTGAGGCAATATGCAGTAGGGTGGGGCAGTATGCATTAAGGTGGGGCAGTATAAAGTATGGTGGGGAAGAAAGCAGTAGGGTGGGGCCGTATGTAGTCGAGTGGAGATGTATGCAGTAGGGTGGGTCAGTGTGCAGTATTGTGGGTCAGTATGTAGTACGGTGGGGCAGTGTGTAGTAAGGTGGGGCAGTATGTAGTACGGTTGTTATTGGTTATTGTTTTACATCCTAGCAACATGGAAGGTCATATCAGGACGGCTACTAATACGTGGTGCAGACGACGCAGCACTATCAGTGTATGACCAGACGGGGTGGGCAAATGAGTTGAGCATCCGTCCCCTGTTTTGTGAGATCGAGGGATCCGAACCCATCAGTTTGTAGGTTTGAACCCTGGTCGAGTCAAACCAATGACTTAAAAGTTTATACTTGTCACTTCCTAGCCAGGCACCCGGCATTACTAGGATAGGGCAAGGACTGGTTCTCTCAGTCTCAGTGTCAGAATAATATGACTGAGTGGGATATCACTTCATGGTGCTGCTGGCCTGATTTGCTAGTGGGGCAGCACTATAAAAGTTGCCCTGAGTGTGCACTGTCACAAGTCAGTACCCGTCCTGATATGACCTTAGATTGCTTGTTTGTTGTTGTTTTACATCGTAGCAACTTCTAAGGTCATATCAGGACAGGTACCGACTGGTGACAGTGTGGATGCATGGCACACTCATGGGATTCGAACCCACAAACTCATGGGTTCAGATCTCCAGATCTCACAAAACAGGAGACGGACGCTTTACTCATTCGGCCACCCCATCCGGTCTTGTGGCCTTAGATGTTGCTAGAACGTAAAACAACAACAAACAAAGAATCAGCGTATACTAATACATGGTGCAGACTCCGAAGCACTATCAGCATATACTAATATGTGGTGATGCCGTGTGATGATAGTGTTTTGAACTTGGGTATTTTTTTGAACGAACGTAGGGGTAGTGTTTTGAGCTTAACAGTAGTGTTTTGAACGGCGTAGTGTTTTGAACGTCCTACACCGGCTGGTTAGCGGCAGCTGTAATCAAGAGGGATGTGGCAAGTGCTAGACTTGAATACCAACCAGCGAAAACTCACTATTTGTCAGCAAACCACCCCAGGCACACACCTACACACACCTCTACACCTACACCTACACACACCTACACACACCTACACACACTCCTACACACCTGCAGACACATCCATACACACATACCCACACCTCTACACACCTACACACATACATACACATACCTACACACACCCATACACACACTCCTACACACCTACACACATACATACACATAGCTACACACACCCCTACACACCTACACACACCTACACACACCTACACACATACCTACACACATACCTACACACACTCCTACACACCTACATACACACCCATACACACATACCCACACCTCTACACACCTACACACCTACATACACATACCTACACACCCCTACACCCCTACACACACCTACACACACCTACACACATACCTACACACACTCCTACACACCTACATACACACCCATACACAAACCCACACCTCTACACACATACATCACACATACCTACCACATCCTACACACCACACACCACACATACCTACACACATACCTAACACACTCCTACACACCTACATAACACCCATACACACTACCCAACCTCTACACACCTACACACATACTTACACATACTACACACCCCTACAACCTAACACACCTACACCAAACTACTACACTCCACACACACCTACATACACACCCATACACACATACCCACACCTCTACACACCTACACATACATACACATACCTACACACCTACACACACCTACACACACCTACACACATACCTACACACACTCCTACACACCTACATACACACCCATACACACATACCCACACCTCTACACACCTACATACACATACATACACATACCCCTACACACCTACTGACACGTCTACACACATCTCTACACACATCTACATACACCTCTACACACCTACAACACCTCTCTACACTGGGAGTTAGAGCATGAACAGCAGACAAAACGTGGCCTGAGGAATCACCGGGAGTGGGTGGTGGTGTGGGTGGTGGTATGGGTGGTGCCATGGGTGGTGGTGGTGCTGATGACTACCCGGCGGTCACCATGGAACACCTACACACACCTACACACACCCTTGCACACCTACAGACACACCCATACACACCTACCCACACCTCTACACACTTACACACCTCTACACACCTACGCACCGTGGGAGATGGTAATATTACTGAGTGGGATATTGTTTTGGGTAAAAGGGGTCGGTATGTGTAGGCGTGTGTGGGTCTGATGGGGTCGGTGTAGTAAGTTCAAGGGGTCTACACACCTACACACACCTCTACACTCACCTCTAAACACACCTCTACACTCACCTCTACACACACCCACACACACCCACACCCACACAGACACCTACACAGACACCTACACATACTTCTACACACGCGTCTACACAACTCTACACACATAAGCACACCTCTACACACATACACACACCTCTACACTCACCTCTAAACACACCTCTACACTCACCTCTACACACACCCACACACACACCTACATACACCTACACATACACCTACACATACTTCTACACACGCCTCTACACACCTACACCTAAGCACACCTACACACATACACACACCTACACACATTCACACACCTCTACACTCACCTCTACACACACCTACACACCTGTACACAGACACACCTGTACACGGACACCTACACATACTTCTACACATACCTCTACACACCTAAACACCTACACACCTAAGCACACCAACACACACCTACACACCTACACACCTACAACCTCTACATGCACCTACACACATCTACACACACTTACACACCTCCACACCTCCAAATACACCCCTCCACATACACCTCCACACCTACACTCACCTACATACACCGACACACACCTACACACACCTACACTCCTACACACCTGTACACAACTGTACGCATACCTACACACACCTACACACATTTGTCGTTAGTGGTTTGACCCCTGGCTGAACTGAAATGACTGCCCCCTCCTCTCCCCTCCCAACACACACACACACACACACACACACACACACACACACACACACACACACACACACACACACACACACACACACACATTCTAATCCACCCCAACTCCAATTCAGGACAGACCACTAACAATTAAACAAATCCCCAAACCCCCCAAAACAACAACAAAAAGACAAGAAACTGGGTTTCTGTCTTTTGTTTTAGATACTGTCACTATCCGTGCCCCACCACCTCTCATATTACACATGTTCAGTGCCCTTTTTTTGCATCAGCAGCCGCCATTTTGGGTGACAGTGGAGGTCATCTGAGAGCGCGTTTCTCTGACCCCCCGCAGTCATTGCGGGGTTAAAGGTCACCGGATCCAAGCCGAGGCTGGAGTAATGACAGCACTTTACAGTGCTGGTTCCCGTTTGATTATTCGCATTACTGCTGACACGATGGTAACCAGCGCTGTCACTCACACTACCTGTTTGTTTGATGTTGTTTTACATCCTAGCAACATCTAAGGTCATATCAGGATGGGCACCGACTTGTGACAGGGCGCACTCATGGCGACTTTATAGTGCTGCCCCACTGGGACACCAGGCCACCAGCACCATGACCTGATATCCCACTCAGTCACATTATCCTGAGACTGAGCCAACCATTCCTTGCCTATCCTAATAATGCCTAGCGCCTGGCTAGGAAGCCTCAAGTATAAATTTTTAAGTAATTGGTTTGACTCGACTCCCATGGTCTACCAACATGGGAGACGGACGCTCTAACTCATTCGGCCATCCCATCTTGTCCACCCTACCTGTTCCGGGGCATATATGTGTTCTACTCGAAATATACCGCATATATATCGGTCATTCTCTGAAACTGAGTACCACTTTTGTGACGTGAAAGCCAAAAGTGAAAACGTTCCAAATAATAGCAGAAAACATTCCAAATAATAGCCGAATTCATATTCATATGAAGGTTTACATGTTGTAGATATATCAGAGTTGGATAAGAAAGCTATTTCATTTTTTTATTTTGATCTTATGCAAATTAAGGACTAAGTTCAAATGTCTGGTGTAACATGGAACTTAAACACACATCCAGAACATCGTTTTTAACATACAAAATACATTTTATTGACTACATTTAAGCAAACAAAAATATGTCTTTTTTTGTGTGAAGATTTATACTGCCTATCATGGATAAGTCTGAATAGACTTGTTTTCACCATTAGACAGTTTGTCGATAGAAAGCCCGGGCCTACACTTTTACCGACCCATGGGATTTTTAACCTCCCATGCCACATAGACATGGTATGAGAGCAACTGGCATTTGATGACGCTGTAAGTTAAACACAGCGGTGGAAATCCAAATTGGCAGAGGTGTGGGCACAGGGAATCGAACCACTGACCTCCAGACTAGGAGTCTGACCTAGAAAAAAGTCAGACACGCTAACTACTCCACCACAGAGAACACCACTCCATTTAGGGAGGGGGTCGGTTTAGGGAATTAGAATATCCTTACAATGGTATTGTTGGGACCCAAATACAGCGATCGATATAGGGGAGTGGTCGATCTGTGGAAGTGGTCAGTTAGAGAGGTTTTACTGTATATACATATGTAATAATAATATCAATAATAATAATAATAATTGGTGTTTGGTCCTACCCAAGTTACACGGATCGTTCCTGATTATTATGGATAATAATGCGATTATCACTGACAAATTTACCCAAAGTCAGATTTTCACTTTGTCGTTGTGGGCATTTCTCACCCTTCGCACTGACAAATTAATACACCAGAAGTCAGATTTACGCTTTGCCGTTGTTGGTGGCATCTCTCACCCTTAGCAGTGACAAATTTAGCAGAAGACAGATTACGGCTTTGTTATCATTCGAGGCAACTCTCACCCTTAGCACTGACAAATTTACAATAAGTCAGATTTACGCTTTGTCGTTGTTGGCGGCAACTCACAGCCTTAGCAGTGACAAATTTACCAGAACTCAGATTTCGGCTTTGTTATCATTGAAGGCAACTCTCACCCTTAGCGCTGACAAATTTACTGTACGTCAGATTTACGCTTTGTCGTTGTTGGAGGCAACTCTCACCCACTGACAAATTTACGAGAAGTCATCATTTCGCTTTGTTGTTGTTGGAGGCGTGTCTGACCCCTTCTCACCTCATACCCCACCCCAACCTTTACTGGGCTGAACATGTAAATGATGCCTCCTGTGACACCTCACCGAGGGCAGGTTAAATGTACCCTGTCATTACAGTCAACATACTACCCTCCAGCCCCCTCCCCTCACCCCCCCCCCCCCCCTCACCCCCCCCCCCCCCCCCGCGCGGCCCCTATCTGCGTTCTACCTGTACAGTTTAAAGTTGCACATTTGGATGATTTTGATTTTCTATGATTTTGATTTTCTATGATTTTTAATTTTTTAGATGAATACATTAAGTTGATTCTTAGCGGCGCCTCACTGCTGCCTACTGGCGCCCTCTAGTGGCACCTTACCACTGCATACTGGTGCCCCCTAGTGGCACATCACCACTGCCTACTGGCGCCCTCTAGTGGCACCTCACCGCTGCCTACTGGTGCCCTCTAGTGGCACATCACCACTGCCTACTGGCGCCCTCTAGTGGCACCTTACCGCTGCCTACTGGCGCCCTCTAGTGCACATCACCACTGCCTACTGGCGCCCTCTAGTGGCACATCACTACTGCCTACTGGTGCCCTCAAGTGGCACCTTACCGCTGCCTACTGGCGCCCTCTAGTGGCACATCACCACTGCCTACTGGCGCCCTCTAGTGGCACCTTACCGCTGCTTACTGGTGCCCTCTAGTGGCACCTTACCGCTGCCTACTGGCACCCTGTAGTGGCACATCACCACTGCCTACTGGCGCCCTCTAGTGGCACCTTACCGCTGCCTACTGGCGCCCTCTAGTGGCACCTTACCGCTGCCTACTGGTGCCCTCTAGTGGCACATCACCACTGCCTACTGGCGCCCTCTAGTGGCACCTTACAGCTGTCTACTGGCACCCTCTAGTGGCACCTTACCGCTGCCTACCGGTGCCCTCTAGTGGCACCTTACCGCTGCCTACCGGTGCCCTCTAGTGGCACCTTACCGCTGCCTACCGGCGCCCTCTAGTGGCACATCACCACTGCCTACTGGCACCCTCTAGTGGCACCTTTCCGCTGCCTACTGGCGCCCTCTAGTGCACATCACCACTGCCTACTGGCGCCCTCTAGTGGCACATCACCACTGCCTACTGTCACCCTCTAGTGGCACCTCACCACTGTCTACTGGCACCCTCTAGTGGCACCTCACCGCTGTCTACTGGTGCCCTGTAGTGGCACATCACTGCCCACTGGCACCCTCTAGTGGCACATCACCACTGCCTACTGGCGCCCTCTAGTGTCACCTTACCGCTGTCTACTGGCGCCCTCTAGTGGCACATCACCACTGCCTACTGGCGCCCTCTAGCGGCACCTCACTGCTGTCTGCTGGCGCCCCCTGGCGGCACCTCACTACAGTCTGCCGGTGCCCTCTAGCGGCACCTCACTGCTATCTGCTGGCGCCCCCTGGCGGCACCTCAATACAGTCTGCCGGCGCCCTCTAGCGGCACCTCGCCCGGTCGCGGTTTTTCTACCTAGTCATGTCACGTCATACTATTGACCCCTCTATTACAGACCCCGCGGTTTCCATGGTTACCGCCGGGTGGTCATCAGAACCACCACCACCCATGGCACCACTCATACCACCACCCACACCACCACCCACTCCCGGTGATTCCTCAGGCCACGTTTTGTCTGCTGTTCACCGACAACTCTGACTGCTGACTGATTCAGTCACTCACTCACTCACTCACTCACTCACTCACTCACTCACTCACTCACTCACTCACTCACTCGTCACTCACTCATTCACTCACACATTCACTCATTCATTCACTAATCACTCACTCATTCATTCACTCATTCATTCACTCATTTACTCATTCACTCACTCATTTACTCACTCACACACACACTCACTCATGCTCTCACTCACGCATACTCACATTCACTCATACTCAACTTACTGACACTCATTCACTCTTTCATTCACGTATTCACGCATGAACACGCTAAACTCAACCTCAGCCACACTCACTCACTCACAGTCACACTCACACTCACATTCACTCGCATTTACTCACACTCACTCACTCTCTTATTCATGCGCTCACTCACTCTCACTCACTAACTAACTCACTGACTCACTAACTCACTTACTCACTAACTCACTTACTCACTAACTCACTCACTCACTAACTCACTCACTCACTAACTCACTCACTTACTCACTCACTCACTAACTTGTGCACTCACTCACTTACTCACTAATTTACTCACTCACTCACTCACTCACTCACTCACTCACTCACTCACACGGACACACACACATTGCATTATGGGAACAGACCAAATGCTACATACATTATGTGATAGTTTACTGTAGTCGTCTGTAGAATTGACTATTTAAGAGTATTGGCGGCGAAAAATACCCGTAAAGATTTATCCATGAACACAAATGTTTGAGAATTCTGGGCTTTATTGTTTATTTCTTGTTGTGATGTCGTTTTGTGTTTTGTTTATTTGTTGTTTTACTCCTAGCAACATCTAAGATCATATCAGGACCGAGTGTAATGTTGTGTATATATACTGTTCCCTTTCTCCGTGTTTACTTGAGACCTTGTGACCTTGTGACACACCACACAGATAATGAACATGTTCATTCTCTGTGTTCCTGATATGTACGTCACATGTGCCGTGCACAAAGCCATATGATCCCTGGGTCCAACCTATGGGAACGGCCACTAAGCAAAACACCGCTTCATTGTCTGTGTGGTGCGTCACAAGGTCACAAGCGAACACTGAACAAGGGAACACGCCACAAGGGAACAGTCTATGGATACACGGCGTAACATAGTTTATTCAGTGACCAATACCTTGGAATCAGCACTGGTATCCTGGTGGCTCTAACCTTCCGGTCTGTGGTTCTTTGGTGATTTCGACATAAATCCCTCTCAAACCCTGTTACTAATGCCAAGTACACACCTACCGTATATGATTTGCGCACTAAAACTCGCGACCCCGTCCCGTCCCGCTTACGACTGAAAACGGGCCGATTCATTTTTCGAGTCGCGAATTGCAATCGCAAGCAAGCAGTTTTAGCCCTAAGACTGAGTTTTAAGTCGCGAATCGCAATCGGTAGGTGTGCTAGTGGATCGCACACCTAACGACTTTTGTGCGCGAAACGGGCAGTTTTAGATCGTATACGGTAAGTGGGTGCGAATAAATGGTAGGTGTGTACCTGGCATAAGGCCACCCTCGGCGCTCGGGGTGGGTGGGGGGCAGTGCTGGGGGCACGGGGGGGGGGGGTTTACTGTGGCTCTGGCGCTTGTCGGTTTCCATGGTAACCTAGTGATCCGGCAGGTTGGATCCGCCACAGAGCTCAAGCTACGTAAGAGTGATGTGCGTGCGCGCAGGCTGGCGAATGTTTTTTTTTCTGGTTCTTACTTCAGAAATTTTAAGTATCGGTTGAGATGTATGCGATTCATGAGGAAATATAATTGATTTATTAAAAAATATAAAAAAAGGTGGCATAGTGCAATGGTTTTGAATTTAGGCCATTTTTCTTAGATACATATATTGAATTGATTGTTATAATAATCTACCTTACTTTAGTTTGTGTTGACTTTGATTTTAAATGGCTAACTTTCGAGATATTTGAAGCACAAATATGCTAGATTAATTTTGGCAAGCACGTCAAAACTCTTGACACCAAAGGCTTATGCAATAACAGGTTCTATTAAATTGACTCAGCGTTCCCTTCTGTGTGGCAACAAATGCTGAAAGTGCACCAGTATCTAAGTTAAATATGTAGAGTCAAATCTAGGTGAGTGTTTTGGTTTGACAAATTTGATGCTTAATCGGACTTTGCAACTTTAATTAAAAGATTTTAAAATGTATTATAATTATATATATATATATATATATATATATATATATATATATATATATATATATAAGGGGTCATCCAAAGTTTTCAAAGTTGTCATGGTCGTACAAAGGATACGACAGAGGGGAGAAGGGTATCCATCAAGTTAAACTTTTATCTTTTCATAAAAGGTTGATATTTTTCGGTACATTTTATTTTCTGTATTAAATTGTTGATGTGTACTACTTGGGGGCGAGAGGGGGACCAGACGGGATGGCCGAATGAGTTCGAGCGCCTGTCTCCCGTGCTGGTAGATTGTGGGGTCGTGGGGTCGAGGCCTAGTCAAACCAATTACTTAAAACTTGATACTTGTTGTTTCCTAGCCCGGCACTCATCATTATTAGGATAGGACAAGGACTGGTTAGCTCAGTGTCAGGATAATTTAACTGAGTGGGATATCGGGTCATGGTGCTGGCAGCCTGGTTTCCCAGTGGGACAGCACTATAAAGTCACCATGAGTGTGCACTGTCACAAATCGGTACCTGTCCTGATATGACCTTAGATGTTGCTAGGACGTAAAACAAGAAACAAACAAAACTTGGGGGGGGCAGGGGTCTCGACAAATATTACGCTTTGTATTACAACAAATGTTGGAAAACTTCGGATGACCCCTCATGGGGCTGTCACACTACGACGCTTCTTACCGGCGACCCGTCGACGTGTGTTGATTTTGGGCGATAATTAGTGAAATATCGAGACGCGCTGGGGGCGCGTTATGCGCGCGTCGGTACAGGTCGGTACACTATGCTTGACGTTGATGGTCGGCGGACAACGTCGCGCGCGTTGCCGGTCGCCCAAGGTTTTAAGCTTGTCAAAAAAAAACAGCGATCGACAACCAACGCGCGCAAATATATGGGTAAGGACGTTAGGCGCGCGTCGCGCTGCGTTGGACGCGCCGGAATAACGTTATTGGAACGCTAGGAAGACGGCGCGCGCGCGGGAGGGTCGTTGCTCACACGTTGCGGCAAACTGGGCCGTTTTTGTTTTACGCCCTAGCAACATTTAAGGTTAAATGAAGACGTCACGCCAAACTTTTTTTTTTCCCCAGCGCGTCGACACACGTTGGCCGCGCACGCATAACGCGCCGCGCTGACGCCGATCTTTTCCCCCAAACCGCCGAAAAGTTTGACGTTTCTCGACGCGCAATATGGTACTTTCAACGCTGACGGGTCGCCGGGACAAACGTCGTAGTGTGACAGCCCCATAAGTAGTAGGTGATTGTGGGGGTGATTGTTATGATTGGTGATGGGCGTGGTTGTTATTGCAGAGGTGCCAAGTAGATAAGAGTGTGAGTAGGGAGATCTCGCTAATAGTAACACACAAATTGTAAATAGGGAGAAATAGCGTGGCCAAAGGGGAAAGAGTGTGTGATGGAGAGAGTTGAAGAAAGTGATACAAAATGGTGCATTTTGGTGCATTTTGAGGGAAAATATGAGTAAATTCTTTTTAAACAAATCGACATGATTCTTTGGTGAGAAATACAAATTGGAATCGGGAGATTGGAGTTATCTTGCTATATTTCGGGGAGATCTCCCACCAAATCGATCGTCTTGGCCCCTGTGTTATTGTTGTGAGATATTCAGGTGGTAGTGGGTGTGGTGGTGGAAAGGAGCGTGACGTAGCTCAGGCGGTAGTGTCCACCTGTGAAGGTGTGGATCATCCTATCGATCCTGCTCAGTGGACCCATTTGCAGTTTGGGCTATTTTACATTCCAACCAGTGGTCCACAACTGGTTCATCAGAGCCTGTGGTATGTCCTGTCCTGTATGGGGGGAAGTGCATATAAAAGACCCCTTACTGCTTATCGGAAAGAGTAGCCTATGTGGTGGCAGAAGGTTTCCTCCAAAGAAATATGTCAGAATGACAATATGTTTGACGTCCAATAGCCGATGATAACAATCAATGCACTCTAGAGGCATTGGTATTTTTAAATAAAACAAACTTTTTGCGGTGGTGGGTGTGGTGGTGGGTGTGGTGGTGGTGGGTGTGGTGGGTGTGGTGGTGGGTCTGGTGGTGGTTGGTGCTGCAGTGCGCATGCGTGTGTTGCGTGCCTCCACCCAATCATGGACACCTACAGTCGTGTGGTGCAGGATCCATCAATTGATCAGCCATTATAGAATGGTCGAGTCAATAATTGAAAGATCACGACCTACTTCTAATACTCATCTATTGGTTCAATTTTGAACCAGATTACGATTGCGTGATATCGGCGCTGGCGGTTAGTCATGCACCGCGCGATGCACGGCAACTGTGTTCCTAAGATACTATGCTTTATTCCTATGATACTATGCTTTATTCCTATGATACTATGCTTTATTCCTATGACACTACGCTTTATTCCGATGATACTATGCTTTATTCGGATGATACTGTGCATTATTCCTATGATACTACACTTTATTCCTATGATACTACACTTTAATCCTATGATACTATGCGTTATTCCTATGATACTCCGCTTTATTCCTGTGATACTACACTTTATTCCTATGATACTACACTTTAATCCTATGATACTATGCTTTATTCCTATGATACTGCACTTTATTCCTGTGATACTACACTTTATTCCTATGAATATGATACTAGGTTTTATTCTATGATACTATGCTTTATTACTATGATACTACTTGTTATTCCTATAATGCTAAACTTACACAGTGTTACTGTTAGTCAGGTTCCAGTACTCCCCGTGTTAGTGGTATTTCAGTGTAACCTGTAATATATGAGTTTACGAATGCCCGCGGAGAGGTTTTACGAACGACCCGAGTGTGGGGAGCGGGTCACGTGACGACCCGAGTTGTAATGGTAAACCCAAGAACCTAATAAACCACTTCTGTACTAGAGCTTGTCGTGTCAACTCCTTCTTATGTTACATAGTTCCTGCATAGTCAGGTTCCAGAACTCCGTGTGGGTGTTAGTGGTACTTCAGTGTAACCCACAGGGTTCCTGCATAGTCAGGTTCCAGAACTCCCCGTGTTAGTGGTACTTCAGTGTAACCCACATGGTTCCTGCATAGTCAGGTTCTAGAACTGCGTGTAGGTGTTAGTGGTACTTCAGTGTAACCCACAGGGTTCCTGCATAGTCAGGTTCCAGAACTCCCCGTGTTAGTGGTACTTCAGTGTAACCCACAGGGTTCCTGCATAGTCAGGTTCCAGAACTCCTCATGGATAGTGCTTCAGTGTCACCCATAGGGCTCCTGCATAATCAGGTTCCAGGAGTAGTGGCACTTCAGTTCAAAACACAGGGTTCCTGCATAGTCAGGTTCCAGAACTCCCTTGTGTGTTAGTGGCACTCCAGAACAATCCATATGGTTCCTGCGTAGTCTGGTTTGAGAACTGCCCGTAGGTGTTAGTGGCACTTCAGTGCACTCAATAGGGCTTTTTGCATAGTGTGGTTCCAGAATTACCTGTGGGTGTTATTGGCACTTCGGTGTAATCCACATGGTTCCTGTTTAGTCTGGTTCCAGGACTCACAATAGATATTAGTGGCGCTTTAGTTCAATCCCCAGGGGTTCTGCATATTGAGTGCAGAACTCCCCTTTGGTGTTAGTTGCATTTGAGTGCATGGTGTCGTGAGTGGGAGTGGGGGGTGCAGGGTGCAGGGTGCAGAGGACCGGATTATTTTGTGGTGGGGAATGTTAATGGTAAAGCCCCAGTCGCACATCACCGGATTGAGCAACGGACAGAATTGTCTAGTCCGGGCGTCATATGTATCAAAATGTATTAAAATGTGTCAAAATGTTGAGATATCGGGTCAAAGGCCGCTGGACGAACAAACATGAAACGGACATGATGAAACGGACATGAACGGATAGCTAACGGACGAAACTAACTCAAAATGAACAAGAACCATAGACATCAGTCCAGCGGCATCCGTTCCAAGTTTTGTGCATGTCCAAAACTTGTACAGACACAAAACGACCTTTGTTTGGTTTCTGTCTGTTTCCCCCAATCCGGTTTCCCCCAATCAGGCCTCCAGTACCTTTACCTGATATCCCACTCAGTCACATTATCCTGACACTGAGCCAACCAGTCATGACACTATCGTAATAATGTCGAGCACCTGGCTAGGAAGCAACAAGTATTGATATTTATGTCATCGGTTTGACTCAACCAGGGTTCGAACCCACAAACCCATGGCTTCGGATCCCCCAATCTCCCAAAACAGGAGGCTGACGCTCAGCTCAACTCATTCGGCCATCCCGTCTGGTCTAGGAGGTTAAGATGGACAGAGAGAAACATTAAGGGGGCTGCCGTTATTTATATCCACATAATCAATTATATAGTACCTATATAAAGAGAAAGAAAATGCATCAACTTATTTATTTCAATGCAGCAAACCGGAACTGGGTCTGGTAAAAAATAACGGACCAGACGGCCCGGGAACCAGGACAATGCCCGAAGGGCGGGGATTACCGGCGTGTGTGTGAGTTCATGGTGAAACCCGCCATTAGTTCGGGTGGGCGCGCATTGTCCTGTTGCGGGTAACAGTGCGGTACGCGCATGCGTGCGCGCGCCTTCATTTGGTCAGTAGGCGACGGGACGGATCAGTGGGTGCAACGAAAAAAAAACAAATTAAATGACGGGTGTTTTTATGCCAGCCTTCTCCTCCGCCCTTAAATAAAACCAGCCAATGAGACGGGGCAGGGAATTAAAAACATTTATCTCATTTTGTGTTTTAAACACAAACAAGATTTAAAATTATTATTGTTATTATTATTTTATTTTTTAAATATATTTGTTATATATATATTTCTTAAGGTGTATAGTCCGATGGTTTTGAGTTTCTGTCATTTTCTGAGATAAATATATTAGGTTGATCGTTATGATTTGCAATGAGGAGCCAATAAATATGAGAGGAAAAGTTCTTGATCATCAGACCAACTACAGATATCTAGGGTTGAATCTTGATAGGAATCTAAACTACAATGATAACATAAAAGAAGTTATCAAGAACGCAAACCACAAAATCTGGATATTAGCGAATACCAGAAAATACCTAACTACAAATATGGCTATTAAGATCTATAAAGGTATGATACTACCATACTTCGACTATGGTGATGTAATATATATATATGGGGGGTAACACAAATATGTTGGATAATCTACAAAGATTACAAAATAGAGCACTTAGGATATGTCTGAAGGTGGAACATAGACACCCAACTGATGATCTCCATAGGAAAGCAAGAGTCAACACAATAAATGAGAGGAGAAAAGCACATCTTAAAATAGCAGCATTCAGGGAGACAAGGAAGCCTGGGAGGGTGCAGGTAACAAGAAAGGCAACAAGAGGTAGTGATGGCCCCAGACTGATAAAAAACAGAGCCAAAAACAGATCATAGGAGAGGAGTACCGAGTACGTGAAGGCAAGGGAATGGAATACACTGGGAGTAGAAGAAAGAAGTACAGGGACAATAGAAACATATATAACATTAATCAAAAGAGAGCAAAATGCACTGCTAGACTAATGACAACAACAAATAAAATGAATTAAAAAAGAAAAAGAAAGATAGTGTCATGGGGGTGTTGAAAATGGGAAATACTGTGCCTAGAGCGGGACTCGAACCCACATCTCTTTGCATTCCGGGCCAGTGTGCTAACCATTACACCACCTAGGCTCCCTGATATCAACACACTCCCCACGCCTACCTGTCTATGTGGTTACTTGCCTGAGAGGTCAGTGCAGACCACTACACTCGTCCCCCTGGAATTGTAAGTCTTGTAATGCTTACAATTACATACATACAGGCAATGCACTAACACATACATACACAGGGTAGGTTCAACAACCATACAGCGCAAAGCTTGTACAGGATCCTGATCACGGCAACCAGTGTCGTGGGGGTGATGAAAATGGGAAATACTGTGCCTAGAGCGGGACTCGAACCCACATCTCTTTGCATTCCGGGCCAGTGTGCTAACCATTACACCACCTAGGCTCCCTGATATCAACACACTACCCACGCCTACCTGTCTATGTGGTTACTTGCCTGAGAGGTCAGTGCAGACCACTACACTAGATAAATAAATAAATAAAAAATAAATAGAAAATACACTGATAATTCAAGCAAAGTTTTAGAGGGTATAGATACTAGGTATGATGCATACAAAAGGCAAACTTTAAACTTAAAATCAAAAACTAATGACCACTAACACAGCAAGGTGAAGACATTCAGAGAAATTAACTATTGGTAACCAAACAATTATCCGATTGTAGAACGGACAAACTCACAGAGGTTTGTGGGATGTTGGAGAATGCTTACAAACAGAGGAAGAATGCATACAGTAGTTAGCTACACAACAACTGAAAGTGATAAAAAGAAGGGGAGTCACAAGACTATTCTGTCTAGCGGCTAAAACAAGTCATTAGGCTTAACCGTTATGGGCAGCATAAATACACCCATCACAAAAATATAAAACAATTAAAAAGAGGAAAAAAAAGAAAGAAAAAAAGAAGAAAAAAGAAGAGATCTTCTTTACTTTAGTTTGAAGTGAGTTTTATTTTAAATGGCTAACTTTTGAGATATATTTGAAGTGCAAACATAGTAAATTAATTTTGGCATGCACGCTAAAACACCATAACCAGATGGGAAGGCCGAATGAGTTCGAGCGTCCGTCTCCCGTGCTGGTAGATCATGGGGTCGTGGGTTCGAACCCCAGTCGAGTCAAACCAATGACTTAAAAATTTATACTTGTTGCTTCCTAGCCAGGCGCTCGGCATTATTAGGACAGGGCAAGGACTGGTGTGCTCAGTGTCAGGATAATGTGACTGAGTGGGATACCAGGTCATGGTGCCAGCGGCCTGGTTTCCCAGTGGGACAGCACTATGAAGTCGCCATGAGTGTGCACTGTCACAAGTCGGTACCCGTCCTGATATGACCTTAGATGTTGCTAGGATGTACAACAAACAAACAAACTAAAACACCATAGACTTCTGCAGTAACAGATTCTATTAAATTGCCTCGGTAGTCACTTCTACCTGCTGACTAGTGTTTAATAAGTGCACCAGTATCTAAGTTCGATATGTAGAATCAAATGTAGATAATTATATAGGTTTTTAAAATTTGATGTTTTCATCGGACTATGTCGCTTTAAATGAAATAACAATTATGTAATTAACGATGGAGGAATCAGTTTCTACTCGCTCCCCCCCCCCCCTCTTCTAATGACAATGAAATAATTATGAGTGTACTCAGTGAACTTGACCCGTTCCAGTTCAGTGATTTTATAGACTGCAGCCAGGCCAACATCAGACTCCATGGTGCGATAGTATTAATAGACCTAGCAAGCGGTTAATGTTAATTATTTATTGACAGCTCTATTAGATAGCCGGGAACAAGCCAACCGAACTGCTAGTGTTAGTGCATTATACCCCAGAGGCCCAGGGGCCATATGCAGGAGTCAGTGTTAGCGGGGTTTGGTGTTAGAGCCTATTACTGTTTAGCTATCACCGACGTCGGGAACTGTGTCAAGTCGTATGCAGGAGCGCGTAACACTTTCATTGTAGCTAAACGTGAATTTATTTATAGATTTGGGAAATCCCTCTGCGTCTGTACCCATATATTAGGCTTATATCTATTAAATGCTATCATATTTAACAGAATTAAATACGCAATAAGTGAAATTTGAGGAAATTAACCCTAAATTCGAAGCAATATTAACGCTGCCTCCGTAACGGCGGCGATATTAATATTAATATTTTCGAATCGACGAGCGTAAAGTAAACAAATCGCTAATACATTGCCACCAATGTGTAGACGTCGGCCAGTATGGATGTCGACGTCGACGCAGCGGTCGCGACGGCGGCGGCGATTTGTTTACTTTACATTCGTCGATTCGACACTATTAATATCGCCGCAAATGCGGCCGTAGCGTTAATCTGGGTTCGCTTTTATGGTTGAATTGATAAAATTTCACTTATTGCGTATTTAGTTCTGTTAAATATGATAGCATTGAATAGATTTAGTCAAAACCTTACGCTAACACTGCCCTTAAATGTCATATGAAACGGGGTTAGGGTGGCGGAACCTTAGACGCGCCGTGTTAGCGTAACATCGCCTCCTGCATACCGACTTTTCGGCGTTAAACCAGAAATCCTATCTAAACGCGTTTTGGCTCGATAACACCGCATCCTGCATATGGCCCCAGGAGGCTAGCCCGGTGTTATGATCACGTGATACAGTTCTAACAGCACGCCGCCCTCTTCTGATTGGTTAGACCAGACGGGACATGATGGCCGAATGAGTTGGGCGTCCGTCTCCCATTTTGGTAGATCGTTCGATTCGAACGCATGCGTTTAAATCTTGGTCGGGTCAAACTAATGACTTAAAAATTGATACTTGTCCCCTCCTACTAGTCCTAGCCAGGCGCTTGGTATTATTAGGATAGACAAAGGACTGGTTGTTTCAGTGTCAGGATAATGTTGTTGGAGTTTTACATCCTGGCAATATCTAATGTCAAATCAGGATGAGTACCAACTTGTGACAGTGTGTACTGATGGCGACTTTATAGTGCTGCCCCACTAGGAAATCAGGCCGCCAGCACAATAACCTGATATCCCACTCAGTCACAATATCCTGATACTGATCCAACCGGTCCTTCCCCTGTCCTATTAATGCTGAGTGCCTGGCTATGAAGTGACAAGTACCAGTTGGTAAGTCCTTTTTTTGACTCGACCAAGGTTCGAACCCGTGGGTTCGAATCCCACGATATTCCAAAACGGGAGACAGACACTCAACTGAATCGGCCATCCCGTCTGTTATTCCTGTCCTGGTATGACCTTAGATGTTGCTAGGACGTAAAGCAACAACAAACAAAACAAAATGTTATTCGTCGTACAGTAAACCAAACTGAGGTTTTCCATTACACATCGCAATGGCTCATGTCATGCTGTAAAGTCGACGGCTGGCATCTGTGGTTTGTGTAGGCAGGCTATAGGAAATCAATACAGGCAAGAAGAGAAAGGAAGAGTATAAAGAATGAAAGTAGAGTGAGAGCTTGTACCCTCAGGTCTATTATTATATAGTGGTACATGGATCTGGTATGGCATACCACCTGACCATTATCTCCAATCAGCAACAAGCATTTCTAGTTCCACCAATGAACAGTAAGCATTCTGGGGTCACCGTGGCTACTGCGATCTGCCCACCACCATCATGCAGTGTGGCTGCTTGGCCTGCACCTGCCTGCTGTGTGTGTGTGGTGATCCGTGACTAACAGTTGGGGGGGGGGAGGGGGTCGTGAGTAGAGCTCTTGAGGCTCCTTCCTAATACATAATGACTATTGACCATAAGTAAAGGATCACCAGCAACTACATAAATACATTCATGCACCTGGCCCTGTACATCATTTACATTAATAAACCATTTGTACTCCTTTATAGACCATTTGCATTCCCCACCAATGCCTTTTATCGGCATATTTTACAATGCGACAACTTCATTTGTGGTTTGGTAACTTGAGACAGGGAATAGAACAGAAAGAACATTATCGATGTTTTTAAAGTTGCCTACTTCGATGGTTTTGAGTTTCTGCTATTTTGTTTATATATAAATATATTTGGTTGGTTGTTATAATCGACCTTACCCACGGGTTCGAACCGCAGGTTCCAACTAAAACGGGAGGCGGACGCTCAACTCATTCGGTCATCCCGTCTGGTCGGGGAAGGAGGGAGTGATATGGAAAGTAGCGTGCGAGAGAGGAATGGAGGGAGGTGTGGGGAATGAGAGGGGAGTGGGAGTGGGAGGGGGGGGGGGCAGTTAGGGAGGCGGGAGGGGAGAAGCACGAAAAGGAAGATGGCGCTAAAACCGACTGTACCTGGCACATTTCCAAAAACGGTGTCTCTAACAACGCGTTGATCATTTACCCCCAAATGGGGACGATATCAAATCAATCATAAATATCAAATGAACAAATTACACCATTAAAACACAAACACACACAAACACATACGTACACACACACACACACACACACACACACACACACACACACACACACACACACAAACACACACACACACACACCATGCCCTTCAACCCCAAACCGAACCATTTCTAATTTTCTTAAACAAAAAAACCTCATCAGCCATCTAGTTGTAATGTTTTTTGGGGGCTTGTTTGTGTGTTTATCGACCCCCCCCCCCACTCCCCAGCACAACAAGTAGATAATTGTGTTCGGATTTCTCTGTAAAACGTAATTTGGAGTCGTGGGTGACGGTGGTTTCTTGGTAACCCGCCCCCGCCGTTATTAGCATGGGGAGCACGCAGTGTGGGCTTGACACTCTCCGACCAGACTCAAAGGCACACAGCAGCCTTGCCGCAGACGACCTTCCAAAGGCTGCGTTGCCTTGACGACGGCCGTCTATTTAAAAGTCTGTATCCACCATCTTATGGGGGAGACCAGACGGGATGGCCAAATGAGTTGAGCGTCCGTCTCCTGTTTAGGGAGATCGTGGGATCCGAACCCATGGGTTTGTATGTTCGAACCCCTGGTCGAGTCAAACCAATGACTTAAAAATTGATACTTGTCACTTCGTAGCCAGGCGCTCGGCATTAATAGGATAGGGCAAGGACTGGTGTTCTCGGTGTCAGGATAATGTGACTGAGTGGGATAAGGGGTCATGCTGCTGGCATCCTGGTCTCCCAGTGAGGCAGCACTATAAAATCGCCATGAGTATGCACTGTCACAAGTCGGTACCCGTCCTGATATCACCTCAGATGTTGCTAGGACGTAAAACTAAACAAATAAACCTTATGCGGGTGGGATTCTGGAGTTTGGTTATTAAACTTACAGCGTCATCAAATGCCAGTTGCTCTCATACCATGTCTATGTGGTGTGGGAGGTTAAAAATCCCTTGGGTCGGTAAAAGTGTAGGCTCAGGCTTTCTATCGACAAACTGTCTAATGGTGAAAACAAGCCTATTCAGGCTTATCCATGATAGGCAGTATAAATCTTCAACAACAACAAAAAAAGTTGCGTAATCCGATGGTTTTGAGTTTCTGTAATTTTATTGAGATAAATATGAGTAAGTTCTATTTTAAGTGGTTAACTTTGATAGATATTTGAAGGTCAAACATGTCAAATTAGTTTTGGCAAGCATGCTAAAACTGACACAATAGACGTCAGAACTAATAACAGGTTCTAATAAACTTAGTATTCCCTTCTATGCAGCAACACATGCGCTATAAGTGAATCAGTATCTAAGTTAGATCATCATCATCATGCTGTCGGTCACGATACAACAAAGACTGCTTTCATTACTTGACTGTCGCTCTCCATTTAGCTCTCTGCTGTGAGAGAGATGTCCATGAGTCGGTTTTACATTTCATGAAAGCTGCCTGTAAAAGTGTTGAAGTGCTGCTGGCGTTTGCAAGTTACCTGCGGCACTCTCTCGAGGAGCAAATAGAGGTCGCACACCGGCAAGAACATGTCCAGACAGGCGTAAACCTATTTGTCCCTGCAGTGGCTGGACGGGAGATGTTGGGAGTTCCATACATCAACCGCCCTTGATGCTGCCACAGTGACATGGTTTTCTGTTTAGGGTTTGCTCCCTTAGCCTTCGGTTCTGTCAAGAACCTGGGGCCAAATGTATGAGGGCGGGTTAGGGCTCGTAACCCACGCGTCGTGCGGATTTCCCGGGTTAGAGGCCAAAGTGTCAATGTATGTGCACGGGTTAGGCTACCGCCTCGAGGGTTAACGTCGCCTTCACTAACCCCAAGTTGAGCCTGGGTTAACGTGCAGGTTAGGGACCGATTCGGGCCAAATCTATTCAATGCGACCATATTTAACAGAATTACATACTCAAATCGTGAAATTTCATTAAATTAACCCTAAATTCGAAGCGTTATTAAGGCTACCGCCGCATTGGCGGCGATATTAATAGTTATATTTTCGAATCAACGAATGTAATGTAAACAAATCGCCGCAACCGCCGCATCGACGTCGCGTTCCATACTGGCGGCGCCGGCGGTTTGTTTACTGTACCTTCGTCGATTCGAAAATATAACTATTAATATCGCCGCCAATGCGGCGGTAGCCTTAATAACGCTTCGAATTTAGGGTTAATTTAATGAAATTTCACGATTTGAGTATGTAATTCTGTTAAATATGGTCGCATTTAATATATTTGAGCCTAATATATGGCTACAAACGCAGAGGGATTTCCCAAATCTATAAATAACTGAAACGTTAGCTAACCCGCGCGCGCTTTGGACTAATACATCCCCCGTGACACATATATTAACGCCGACAATAGATACCCCGCCGGCCGCCCTTAACTCCGCAGCCGATAAATTGTGGCTCTTACATTTGGCCCCTGTACCACAAGGCAGTGGTTTACAACTCTGCAGGGCAGGGGCGTCAAACTCCCTGAGGTATTGCTATACCTGCATATCAGATATACAATCAAATCTAGATACAGTAAAACCTCTCTAACCGACCACCTCCACATATCGACCACTCCCATATATCGACCACTTTATTTTGGTCCCAGCAATACCACTCTAACCATATTCTACATCCCTAAACCAACCACCTCTCTAAAGGGATCACTTAAAGTCGGTCCTAATGTCGGTTGGTTTAGAGAGGTTTTACTGTAATTGCTTTGGTTTTGAAAATGTGATGCTTCATCGGATTATGCAGCTTTAATTAAAAGATCCAAAGATCCTGAATATATATTCAGGGATGAAAGATCTCCGCGATTTCGCGGATTTCCGGGTTTTTTTTCCTGTAGCTATAAGTGTATACTAATATTATTAGTATACACTTATATATTGTATACGCAACTTGCGCCCATCCTGACATGACCTTAGATGTTGCAACCAATATGTTGTTTCACGCTGCAGCACCATCAGCGTATATTAATATGTGGTGCAAACGCCGCAGCACTAGCAGTGTATACTACTAATACGTGCTTCAAACGGTGCAGCACTATCAGCATATACCAATATGTATGAAACCCGACTTCCGGGAATTTTCAGCGATTCCCTGACAATGCTAAGCCTATGGGAGAATATCAGCATTTCCGCTTTTTTGCCCGGAGACCACTTTCATCCCTGTATATTATTACAACATCGCTTCTTTGTACAGCGATGTTCATTGTGTATTCTTTGTGATATATGTGAATACTAGAAATTTGGGTGTTGATGTATGGAAGAAAATCGTAGACAAAGACTGGTATGACGGTATACTATGTATACTACACATATTTTAAAAAAATTATTTGATAATAATATACTCACTCATTAATTAAAAATAGCTAACACTGGACAATCGCGTTTCATTTCCCTAAGAATGAAATTAATTACTTAAAACTGGTTTAATCGGTTCTCATTTCCATCAGAATGAAATAGATAAATAAATAAATAAAAGATTAAGTAAATCAGCTCTCATTTCTCTCCAAAATGAAATACGTAAATAAAAATAGCTAAAACTGGTCTAATCGATTATCATTTCCCCTAGAATGTCATTCATTCATTCATTCATTCATTCATTCATTCATTCATTCACCCATTCATTAAAATAGCTAGAAACTGGTCTAATAGATTATCATTTCCCCCAGAATTTAATTCATTCATTCCTTTATTCATCCATCCATTCATTCATTCACTCATTCATTAAAATAGCTTAAAACTGGTCTAATCGATTATCATTTCCCCCAGAATTGAATTAACTCATTCACATTTATTCATCCATTCATTCATCCATTCATTCATCCATTCATTCATTCATTCATTCATTCATTCATTAAAAATAGCTACAACTGGTCTAATCGAATCCCATTTCCCACAGAATGAAATACATTAATTAATTAATTTTAAAATATCCCACAACTGGTCTAATGCCCTCTCATTTCCCACAGAATGAAATAAATAAACAGACAAGTTTGTTTTAAACAACACACTAAAGAAACACACTAACCACCCCTCTCCTCTCTTCCCCTCTCCGCAGGCCTGGCTTCCTCCGTCGAGCTGTCGATTGACGACAAGGAGGCTGGCTTCTTCCTGAAGCCGCTGTTCGGCGGCCATGAGCCGTGGGGTGCCGCCGTGTCAGAGGCGCTCTTCATCGTCACCCGCCCTCGGGGCGCGGTCACCGTGCGGGCCGCCTACGGGCCGTTCGCCGCTGAGGAGGTGGTGTCGGCCGGCGCCTTGCAACGCACGCTCGGCAACCAGTCTCTGCTGCTCAACAACGTCGTCGTCGGCGGAGATTTGGACGTCAGTGCTCACTTGGTGACGCGCAGCATCGCCCGGCAACGGCCCGTGCTACAGGTGCTGTTCCACGCCGGGCGCCCGCTTGATGGCGTCGAGGGAGACCGGGGAGACCGGGGAGACCGGGGGGACGGTGACGGCCCAGGCGGCCTCGGGTCCCGGGGCGCGGATGGCCAGGGGGGCGGTGACGGGGCCGGGGCCGGGGCTGGGGCCGGGGCCGGCGGCGGGGGCGGGTCAGGCGGCGGCGGGGAGTCGTGGTGTCTCCAGACGCATGTCGTCAAGGCCGGAAGTGAGCTGTCGGCCGTCTGCCGCCTGAGTCGCACGCGCGACGTGTGCGTCGTCGAATTGGCACTTCCGGTTGGTTGGTGGGACCCGCTGCATATACAGAGCGCTGACGTCTACTACTCCGTGTACCGGATGGACGCCAGCCGGCAGTGCGCAGGCGCGCCGCCGCTGCCGCTTCCGCTGACACCGGATGTTACGAATGCGCCATTGGAAGTGGTTGATTCCAATGCCATCAGGCAGGCGCAGACGCGTCCGGAGGATGATGCCGATGATGCCGATGATGCCGATGATGGTGGCGACAAGATGGCGGATGAGGTGACAGGCCACCGCAGCAGCGCCCCTGCGCGGATCCGGTCGTACATCGGGACTGTGACATTGACTTCCGGTCAGCTGACGTATGCGGAGATGAAGGAGGACCAGCACGTGCTTGTGTACATCCCACAGCGCACCTTCTATCCGGGCTCCACGTTCCGCGTGCCCGTCCGGCTGCAGGCAGAGTCCGACCTCACCCTCTTCGTCGTCAGGTCAGTAGGAATGTTGCCTCCCGCCTCTGAAAAAAAAAGGAAAACCATTCAGTATCATACAAAAAAAATAATAAATTTTTTTTAAAGAAAAAAGTTGAATTAAAAAATTTATTAATTAATTTAAAAAAACAAATTATTTAAAAAAAGATTTTGTTATTAACTAAAATTGTTCCCCCCACCTGATATTACTTGATGGGCATGGTGTATCTGTATTTCGATTTAATGTCCACTGGTCCGTGAGGAAGGCAGAGGTCTCTCGATTTGGCGAGAGATCTCCCTAGTGTAGTGGTCTGCACTGACCTCTCAGGCAAGTAACCACATAGACAGGTAGGCGTGGGGAGTGTGTTGATATCAGGGAGCCTAGGTGGTGCAATGGTTAGCACACTGGCCCGGAATGCAAAGAGATGTGGGTTCGAGTCCCTTAGGCATTCCCATTTCATCACCCCCACACACTGGTGCCGTGACAGATCCTGTACAAGCTGCGCTGTATGGTTGTGAACCACCCTGTATGTATGTGTAGTGCATTGCCTGTATGTATGAATTGTAAGCATTACAAGACTTACAATTCCAGGGGGACGAGTGTAGGTCTGCACTGACCCTAGCAAGTAACCACATAGACAGGTAGGCTGGATGTTTGATATCAGGGAGCCTAGGTGGTGCAATGGTTAGCACACTGGCCCGGAATGCAAAGAGATGTGGGTTCGAGTCCCGCTCTAGGCGCAGTATTTCCCATTTTCATCACCCCCACGACACTAGTAATATATATATATATATAGCAAAATACCCTGAATCTCCGGATTTCCCGTTTTTAATTTGTAATCTCCCGCCAAAGAATCATTTTAGTGTGTTTTGAAAAAAAATGTACTTGTATTTTTCGCCAAAATGCACCAGAATGCACCATTTTTTATTACTCTTTTCCTAATTTTCCAACCACCCTTTCACACCGCCCCCCGCCGTTCAGACACGACATTTTTCCATATTTAACCATGTGTGTATTAGGGAGATCTCCATACTCACACTCGTATCTACTTGGCACCTCTGGGGAGAACTAACTAGTAGCCTGCTGGGTGCCAGCATCAGTATCAGAGAACACTGTGCTGTGACTAGAACCAACTGACGATGCCGCCCCATCTGGAGGGTTAAAGTTGCATAGTCCGATGGTTTTGAGTTTCTGTAATTTTTCTGAGATAAATATATTAGATCGATCACTAGTATCTACTTTACATTAGTTTAAAGTTACTTTTATTTTAAGTGGTAAACTTTAGAGATAAGGAAAATTAGTTTTGGCAAGCTTGCCAAAACTCTGACACCATAGACCTACTTCTACAGTAACATGTTCTATTAAATTGACTCAGTATTCCCAAAGACCCTATAATACTAAGAGTAAGACGGCTCACTCCCTATCTCTCCCATGGTAATGTAAATTTTGCAGTGCCACCTTGTGGTGGGTTTGATCAGCCCGGCTGCTGGTTGGTGTTTCACATGTAAACACATACAATTATATTATACATGAGATAGTTAAGTATGAATGCACATCAATATGAAATTGCTATGAACAAATACACATCATCATCAGCATCATCATCAGCATCGCCATCATCACACATCTTTCACATTCATATATACATTTATACATATAATATAGCAACTGTTTAACCAAGAGAACAGCCAGCGCACCGATTACACAGTACAGGCTGAGTGAGCCATCTTAGTATTATAGGGTCTTTGGTATTCCCTTCTATGCAGAATCAAATATTCAGTATCTAAGTTAGATATGTAAAAATCAAATCTAGATAATTGTTCTGGTTTTTTTAATTTCATATTTCATCGGACTATGCAACTTTAACGTGGAACTAGTGACTTCAGCGCCACTGTGATTAAATGCGACTAAACCAAATTAACGCGCCCACTGTGGTGGCCCGGGCCGTCACGTGACCGGGGGAGGGGGAGCGGGGGCACGCAACGCTGTCACACTCCATTACTTTGTAATTAGATAGATACGTCAGTGTGTTAGGGTGTGAGTGAGTGGGTGGGTGAATAAATAAATAAGTGAGTGAGTGTGTTTTCCCAACATCTGATTTAAATTCTAATCCACAATAATCAGAATTTCACTGAATTATAGGAGATGACTGGGTCTATTATTATTATTAAAGCATACTTCATACTTATTATAAGCAGTTTAAATCTAAGACACATAAGACTAAATATGCTTGTTAAAGCCTTGTGAAGACTGACTGGGAAAGAAGCATTTATTTATATATAGATAAATAATTAACAAACATATATATATATTCAGGGATTTTGACGCCCCTGCCCTGCAGAGTTGTAAACCCCTGCCTTGTGGTACAGGTTCTTAACAGAACCGAAGGCTAAGGGAGCGAACCCTGAACAGAAAACCATGTCACTCTGGCAGCATTAAGGGCGGTTGATGTATGGAACTCCCAACATCTCCCGACCAGCCACTGCAGGGACAAATAGGTTTGCGCCATCTGGACATGTTCTTGCCGGTGTGAAACCTCTCCCCGAGAGAGTGCCGCTGGTAACTTGCAAAAGCCAGCAGCATTTCAACACTTTTGCAGGCAGCTTTCATGAAATGAAAAACCTGAAGCTGAGAGTTATTAAGACCGACTTATGGACATCACTCTCACAGCAGAGAGCTAAATGGAGAGCGGCAGTCAAGTAATAAAAGCAGTCTTTGTCGCATTGTGACCGAGAGAATGATGATGATGATGATGATATATATATTTGTCTATCTTTTTACAAAACTTCAAATTTGTTATCACTGTGGAGTGTGGTGGTATTCTAATATGCTTTTTCCGAGTTCTGCTGGTCTCTCATTATGAACTGAAGCTGAGACCCAGCATGCCGGCCGGATCACAGCTTTAGCTTTTACACACCGGAAGTTGGGGTTGGTGCCACTCCCAGTCCTATCTGTCACAATAGACCCTATACTTTAAATTCACTTTGCGCCTACGCACACATGCTAGGATTCTTAACCCTACATTTGTTTCTAACGTAGATTCCAGTCAAACTATCCTATCGCATATTTTACATTTGATAAAATACCACTTTGTGTATCAATTATGTCAGGTATATTCACCCGCCCCCGCCCCGACACCCACACACACACCAACACCTTCCGCCATGTAAGCTGAAGCTGTGACCCGGCGTGCTGGGTCTCAGCTTCAGTCCTTCCTGAGGGACCAGCAGAACTCTCAATACATGTACAGTAAAACCTCTCTAACCGACCACCTCCACAGATCGACCACTCCCCTATATCGATCGCTGTATTTGGTTCCCAAACAATCACCCCTACAATACAATTGTAACGATTTAAAAAAACTCCCTAAACCGACCACCTCCATGAAGGACCATTTAAAGTCGGTCCTATGGTCGTTCGATTTAGAGAGGTTTTACTGTATTTGGTGTGTGTTGGGGGGTGTTTTTTTGTGTTTTTTTGTGTTTGGGGGGGGGGGTGGTACACATTTGAGGCTTTACGGTAAGCCTTTAATGTAATTAGGCGCCACCTACCGGCAACGGAAAAGGCGCGAAGAAAAAGAAAAAAGAGCCGTCGCGGGGAGTGGGTGTGGGGGTGGGGGGGGGGAGAGTGGCGGCCTAGTAACCATGATAAAGGAAGGAAGTCGCAGCGAGTCCTCTGGGCTTTATTAAAAGGGGCCAGCCGATGGGCCGCCCCAGCAGGGCCGAAAAGACAAGCACACCGCGAAAAGGAAAACGCCGCAGAGAAAGCCGGGGCACAAGAAGACGAAAGACAGGAAACGTGAACGAAGGATGAGAAACGAAAACCCGTGCGGACGAAAGTACCAGGAACACGGCCAGACCGACCAGGAAATACCGCCTCATGAACACGGGCCAGCCGCCTCAAGGCCCGAATCACGCACGACCGCCTCCCCCGCCAGAGGAAAGCGAAAGAAGGGTCAGACAGCCCACCGCCAAGCCCCATGGCCGCGAGCCCGGGTTCCTCACCAGAGTCTGCGCCTACTCCCCGCCCACTCCCGCGCCCCCGCCCGCCCACCCCCTCCAACGAACGCGCCCGCGGCGGACCCTCCCTTTCCCGTACCCCTCCCCCCCCCCCCCCCCCCACCAGCCCCCCCCCCACTAGAAAAAGAGAAGAGAGCCCCCCGCGAGAAGCCGCCACCCTCCCCGAACCCCCGCTGCCAAACCGCCCGACAAAAACGCAAAAACAGCTCCCCTTCCCAAGCTCCGACCCGTCCCCCCCCCACCCTCCCTCTCCCTCCCCCCCCCCCCCCCCCCCCCCTCCCCCCCTCCCCCCTCCCGTCTCCCCTCTCTCCCCCCCTCCCCTCCCCCCTCCCCTCCCCCTCCCGTCTCCCCTCTCTCCTCCCCTCCCCTTCCCCCTCCCTCGCCCTCCCTCTCCCCGCCTTCCCTCTCCCTCTCCCCCTTCCCCTCTCCCCCCCCCCCCTCTCCCCCCTCCCTCCCCCCCCCCCCCATGAACTGATTAAGACAGCCCGGGGCGACAGGCACTTATTCATCTGCCCCAGTCTAGACAGAGTTAAATGGAGTGAACACTTGCCGTCCAAAATTTAATTCATGGCGAATAAGTGCATTATTGCTGAATGCACGGTTGGATAGTCCGATAAATGCATCATATTTTCCAAAGCAAAGCAATGATCTAGATTTGAACCCACAAAGTCAACTTAGATCCTGGTGCACTTATCAAGTATTTGTTGCTATTTTATACAGAAGGGCAAACTCTTAGTTTAATAGAACCCCATACTACTGAACATTATATGGCCCATGTTGTTTTGTGTCCTAGCAACATCTAAGGTCATATCAGGACGGGTGCTGACTTGTGACAGTGCACACTCATGGCAGATTTATAGTGCTGCCCTACTGTTAGACCAGGCCACTGGCACCATGAACCGATATCGTACACAGTCGTATTATCCTGATACTGTGCAAAGCAGTCCTGGACCTATCCTATTAATGCCGAGCGCCAGACTAGGTAGTGAAAAGTATCAATTTTATAAGTCATTGGTTTGACTCGGCTGGGATTCGAACTCCTCCCGACCCTCCGCACGGGAAGCCTGCGCTCTACCGATTGGGTCACCGTGTCCGGTGAACCCAATATGGGTCTGAGTTTTGATAAGCACGCCAACATATTTTAATTGTGCTTGTGTACACTTCAAATACCTCCAAAGTTGCTTCAAGTTAAAGCTGCATAGTCCGATGAAATATCAAATTTTCAAAACCAAACCAATTATCTAGATTTGATTTGACATATCTAACTTAGATGCTGATGCATTTATTAAGCATTTGTTTCTGCGTAGAAGGCAATACTGAGCCAATTTAACAGAACCTGTTACTGCAGAAGTCTATGGTGTCAGAGTTTTGACAAGCTTGCCAAAACTACTTTTCCATGTTTACACTCAAAATATCTCAAAAGTTTACCATTTAAAATAAAAGTAACTCTGAACTAATGTAAATTAAATACTAGTGTTCGATCTAATATATTTATCTCAGAAAAAATACAGAAATTAAAAACCATCGGACTATGCAACTTTAATTTGAAGTAGATTATAAAGATCAACCTAATGTATTTATCTAAGAAAATGATAGAAACTAAAAACCATCGCCCTATGCAACTTTCACTCACTCTCCCATGTCTAATTGAGCTCAGTAAATGTAACCAGATGGGATGGCCGAATGATGAGTTGAGCGTCCGCCTCCCCTTTTGCTAGATCGTGGAATTCGAGCCCACGGGTTCGAACCCTGGTGGAGTCAAACCGATGATACTTGTCAATTGATTCTTGTCGCTTCCTAGCCTGGCGCTCGGCTCAGCATTATTAGGATAGGACAAGGACTGGTTAGCACAGTATCACGATAACGTGACTGTGTGGGATATCGAGTCATGGTGCTGGCAGCCTGGTCTCGTAATGGGGTAGCACTATAAAGTGACCATGAGTGTGCACTGTCACAAGTCGTTAGCTGTCCTGATATGACTGTAGATGTTGCTAGGACGTAAAACAACAACCAACCAACCCACAAGTCAAGTACAGCTTGTTTTATTTAATGACGCCTCTAGAGCACATTGATTTTCATCATCGGTTATTCTATTGGATGTCAAGCGTATGGTCATCTGACATATTTCTTTGGAGGAAACCCGCTGCTGCCACATAGGCTATTCTTTCCAAAAAGCAGCAAGGGTTCTTTTATATGCACTTTCCCACAGACAGGACAGCACATACCACAACCTTTGATGAACCAGTTGTGGACCACTGGTTCCAACCAACCCATGTTTACGTAAGCCCAGTACGGGTGACCTAGTTGTGAGTAGTATATCGACATGGCGTTGTTCCCGCGGTGACACGCGTTGAGAGCCAATGAGAACGGCGTTGTTTCTGAGTAATCTGAGTAGTACATAGAGATGGCGGTTTTCTGACGTGATATATATATGTATATAGAGCACTGAGTGAGCAGGTCGTGGGTTCGAATCCCGACTGAGTCAAGCAAGTGACTTACACAATTGATACTTGCCACAATATAGCCTGGTGATGGCGCTCGGTGTTAATAGGCAAGGGCAGGGACTGGTTTGATCGGTAGCAGGATAATGTTTATCAGGTCATTGTTCTGGCGACCCAGTTTCTCAGTGAGGCAGCACTATAAAGTCGCCATGCGTGTGCACCACCACATTAATACAACAAACTAACAAACAAGCACATTCATCACTTCATATGGCAAGACTTCGTCTCGGCCGATTCCAACCACATTCACGCGTGCGTCAATAACAGGGCGGGTTTCAGCTGGCGCCTTATCGTTACCTACAGGTAACTCTGGGTTGTGAAAGATTCGAACACCCCTTATCATGCACATGTCGTCTTACTCTTAGCTCGTGAATTTAATACGGTGAAGATGGTGATGGTGTCTACATGGATCATTTTGGACTGGGTACTTGCATATTTCCCATCCATGACACACTTAATTTATGTGTAGGGGACAAGTATGTAACTTGTAAGTGTGTACGTGTATTTATTTATACATACAGTCATAAATATATTCATACATACATGCATATTTACAAACACAGTACATACACAATACATTTGTTGTTGAAGATTTTTTTATACTGCCTATCATTGATAAGCCTGAATAGGCTTGTTTTCACCATTAGACAGTTTGTCGATAGAAAGCCCGAGCCTACACTTTTACCGACCCAAGGGATTTTTAACCTCCCACACCACATAGACATGGTATGAGAGCAACTGGCCTTTGATGACGCTGTAAGTTATACACAGTGGTGGAAATCCAAATTGGCAGAGATGGGGGCATGGGGAATCGAACCACTGACCTTCAGATTAAGAGTCCGACCTAGAAAAAAGTCAGACACTCTAACCACTCCGCCACAGAGAACACCACTAATACATACACAATACGTACACAATACATACACAATACATACACAATACATACACAATACTTACACAATACATACACAATCCATGCACAATACATACACAGTACATACACAGTACATACACAATACATACACAGTACATGCACAGTACATGCACAATACATACACAACACATACACAATACATACACAGTACATACACAATACATACACAGTACATACAAAGTACATGCACAGTGCATACACAATACATACACAATACATACACAGTACATACACAATACATACACAGTACATACACAGTACATGCACAGTGCATACACAATACATACACAATACATACACAATACATACACAATACATACACAATACATACATAACACGCACACAACATGTACACAACACATTCACAACACTTACACAACATACAAGATGTGCACAACACCTGCACAACACATGTACAACACTACACAACATGTACACAACAAGTACACAACACATACACAACATGTACACAACACATACACAACACATACACAACACATACAAAATGCATGCACAACACATACACAACACATACAAAATGCATGCACAACACATACACAACACATACAAAACGCATGCACAACACATACACAACACATACAAAACGCATGCACAACACATGCACAACACATGTACAACACTACACAACACGTACACAACAAGTACAAAACACATACACAACATGTACACAACACATACACAACACGTACACCACACATACACCACACATACACAACACGTACACAACACGTACACAACACGTGCACAACACGTACACAACACGTGCACATCACGTGCACAATACGTACACAACACGTACACAACACGTACACAACACATGCACAACACATGCACAACACGAACACCACACATACAAAACACGTCCACAACACGTTCACAACACGTACACAAAACGTACACAACACATACACAACACATGCACACCACATGCACAACACGTGCACACCACATGTACAACACGTGCACACCACATGCACATCACGTGCACAACACGTACACCACACATACACAACATGTACACAACACGTACACAACACGTGCACAACACAAACACCACACATACACAACACGTTCACAACACGTTCACGATATGTACATAAAACGTACACAACATGTACACATCACATGCACAACACATACACAACATGTGCACAACACGTATACAACACATGCACAACACGTGCACAACACATACACAAAACGTACACAACACATACACAACATGTGCACAACACGTGCACAACACTTAAACCACACGTACACAATACTTACACAATACGTACACAACACGTACACAACACGTGCACAACACGTGCACAACACGTGCACAACACGTGCACAACACGTACAGAACACATACACAACACATACACAATGCATACATACATTTATTCATACACACAGATAATACATAGATGCATACATGCCTACATAGACATACACAGGCTGTAGGATTTCAGATTTCATGGGGAAAACTTGTGTTCCGTGCCTGGTACTCATGGGAACCCATGGGTAACTGTTTTTCGGTTCCTTAAAATTAGCGATGCGTACCTATTCTTGAAACAGTTAATTAATTTTAGTAGGAGTATATTTTGAACACACCTGTGCAGAAATTGTACATATACCTTTAATCACCGACAATGTAATGACAATAACCGTCTGTAGCATTTAATTAAAAAGTCTTTATTTTTAATTGCCTTGCATTTTATTAATATCCTGGGAAATGCAATTTCGGTTCTGTAGTTTCCCCAGCACGGTAACGACACATTATCGGTAATGATCGTTACCATGAAATCCTACAACCTGCATACACACATACACATACATATGCTTCCATACATAGATACATCCACATATATACATAGATACAGCGATAGATACATACATGTAGAGAGAAATGTAGGTGATATATATATACACACATATATATCTGGTAATGTAGCTGATGGGTATAATTAACTAATTGATCAAACTCATTTGATTGATTAGATGTCACTGTCAGAAAACACTAAGTGACGGCTGCGATTTTACTTCATCTATGTGACAGCAGAGCTGGCGAATGACAGTCTGACAGGTGACACCTGACAGCATCGCTAGCCTAGTAGCAGATGTTTTATCGACAAATCACGAAGCAACATTACAAAGTGTTACCTTGTTATCTGCATCCAGACCAGTGTTGTTCTGACAAAACAGGCGAGCAAAAAACCGCAACTCACCGTACGGTCGCCGTCGGGTCTGGCCGATGCGGCGACTTACGGCCGCTACAGGCATACCGTAACGCATCTGTGACCGAGGCATAAACAGGAAACACCCAAGAAAGATTGGGTGGAAATCAAAGCACTTGTCGTACTGAACTGCCTACCCTAGTCCTTATCTGACACAGTTTAAAAGAGAAAATAAAACACTTTTGAATAGTAAATATTTTTAATGAGGACAATTTTCACAATGATTAATCCAACATGAAAAAACAGTTGTATACTATAGTTAAATACTATAACTATAATACCTAAAGCCATTTTAGACCAAAGGCCTCACCATCGAATTATTTATATTTTGGCGGGTGGGGGGGGGGGTAAATTGTTGGATTAGCAGTTAGTAAAACAGTTCCCTGTTGGATTAGCAGTTAGTAAGACATTGCCATGCAATCCCTCTTTTTTCTCCTCTATCTCCCCCCCCCCCCCTCTTTTGTCTTACTAGTTTTGCTCAGCATAAATGTCACGTGATCCTCGTGGCGTTTGACGTCATCAGCTGGGTTCATTGCAGAATTCTTTTCTTACCAAAAGAAGAGAGAAAAATAACGATGTCAATTAAAACTTTTCCTGAACCGCAATAACCAAGAGAAAAAAAGGGGGGGGGGAGGGGAGACCCAATAGTGTACACCAACATTGTTTAGTTCTTCGTAATACGGACCCAACTTCCGGTTTCTCCTCATGTGGATAGGACACCTATGGAGCTTAGTCACGTGATCAAACCGGAAATGGAACTCGCGTAGTAACAGAATAATGGGGTAAAATAAAACTCCGTGATCGATTACTGATCGCATTGATCTGACCCCTGGTGGTAGATTATAGCATCATTCCAATAATGAACGGTCCTAAAGTTGCATAGTCCGATGGTTTTAAGTTGCTGTCATTTTCTGAGATAAATACATTCGGTTGATCGTTATAATCTACCTGACGTTAGTTTGAAGTATTTTTTTATTTTAAATTGCTAACTTTTGAGATATTTGAAGTGCAACCATGCAAAATCAATTTTGGCATGCACACACAAAACTCTGGGGCCAAAGGCTTTTGCAGTAACGTGTTCTATTAAATTGCCTCAGTATTCCCTTCTATGTAGTGACACAAGTTTAATAAGTGCACCAGTGTCTAAGTTAGATATGTAGAATCAAATCTAGATAATTGTTTTGGTTTTGAAAATTTGACGTTTTCATCTGACTATGCAGCTTTAAATAAGAATGTTCTTTACAATAAGAAACCAGACATGCTAGTGCAGCTTTAAATAGGAATGTTCTTTACAATAAGAAACCAGACACGCTAGTGCAGCTTTAAATAGGAATGTTCCTTACAATAAGAAACCAGACATGCTAGTGCAGCTTTAAATAGGAATGTTCTTTACAATAAGAAACCGGACACGCTAGTGCAGCTTTAAATAGGAATGTTCTTTACAATAAGAAACCGGACACGCTAGTGCAGCTTTAAATAGGAATGTTCTTTACAATAAGAAACCGGACACGCTAGTGCAGCTTTAAATAGGAATGTTCTTTACAATAAGAAACCGAGACACGCTAGTGCAGCTTTAAATAGGAATGTTCCTTACAATAAGAAACCAACAGCTAGTGCAGCTTTAAATAGGAATGTTCTTTACAATAAGAAACCGGACACGCAGTGCAGCTTTAAATAGGAATGTTCTTTACAATAAGAAACCAGACACGCTAGTGCAGCTTTAAATAGGAATGTTCTTTACAATAAGAAACCGGACACGCTAGTGCAGGCTTTAAATAGGAATGTACTTTACAATAAGAAACCAGACACGCTAGTGCAGCTTTAAATAGGAATGTTCTTTACAATAAGAAACCAGACACGCTAGTGCAGCTTTAAATAGGAATGTTCTTACAATAAGAAACCGGACACGCTAGTCACAGATAGAATGTTCTTTACAATAAGAAACCAACACTAGTGCAGCTTTAAATAGGAATGTTCTTTACAATAAGAAACCAGACACGCTGTGCAGCTTTAAATAGGAATGTTCTTTACAAAAAAACCGACACGCTGGTGCAGCTTAAATAGGAATGTTCTTTACAATATAACAATAAGAAACCGGACACGCTAGTGCAGCTTTAAATAGGAATGTTCTTTACAATAAGAAACCGGACACGCTAGTGCAGCTTTAAATAGGAATGTTCTTTACAATAAGAAACCGGACACGCTAGTGCAGCTTTAAATAGGAATGTTCTTTACAATAAGAAACCAGACATGCTAGTGCAGCTTTAAATAGGAATGTTCCTTACAATAAGAAACCAGACATGCTAGTGCAGCTTTAAATAGGAATGTTCTTTACAATAAGAAACCGGACACGCTAGTGCAGCTTTAAATAGGAATGTTCTTTACAATA